>UESW01004357.1:704410-829981 GCA_900491605.1 Calamus simplicifolius | reverse complement strand
CCATTAAAATTGAAAGAAAAATTTTATAAAACTACTATTAGGCTGGCTATGCTATATGGAAGAGTGTTAAGCAATACTAAAAGAACATGTGAATAAATTAAGTATAACAGAAATGCGCATGTGAATAAATGTATACGAAAAATAATATGAGTAGCTCCAATTGAAGATAAATGAGAGAAAACCGATTATGGTGGTTTGGACATATACAATGAAGACTTTAGATTCTTCAATTAGAAAGAGTGATTTTTTAACAATTCATGGTAATGATAGAGGTAGAGGTAAATCTAAACTAACATGGATAGAAATAATTAAGATAGATATAACTATTTATAATTTGAGTGTTGACTTAGTCCTGAATAGAGCAGAGTGGAGGAAACAGATTCATGTTGTTGACTCCATGTAGTTGAGAAAGGGCTTAGATGAGTTTATTTGAAATCAATATGTGAATTATTTTGCTTTTGAAGAAAGCAAATTTATCTATTAGCCAGATGATTGGTGGTGCAAGTTATTTCAGTAAAGCACAAGGTTCATTTTTGAATGAATTTGCTTTCAAGTCGAGCTTAATTGCCAATATATCCCAATAACTGGAAACTCTTAGCAAAAATGCATGCTTGAGATTTATTGCACAGAATGAGCCTTTTTGCTCTAGTCTCTCAAAATGTACTTACTGCATATTCTTTTGTGATATTTGGGATCATCAATCTCGGGGATTTGTGATCTTGCTGTTGCATTGTGAACAGTGTGACTCCATGTTATTTCTGCTAGTCATTATCTAGTCCTGGAACATTTATATTAATGTGCTTCTACACTTTGTGCAACCAATTGCCATTTTGTTTCTGCTAAAGCATTTGATTGTATCAAGTAGTCAGTCTTTCCCTTATCCTTCAGCATGCTTTAAATTTCTATGTTTAGATGATCAATCAAATTTGTAATTTTTAATATTCTTCATTGATTAATTATTTTTGATATTGTCATTGATTTAATCAAACTTCGGAACCTTGTTGGAGAATGTTGGTATAGAAGTCTTGTTTCTGAATTCTGGTACTTTTCTAGATCCTTTGTTGATTTGCCATGGTATTTTAATCTTTTATGTAATGCTAACAAAAGATCCTTGAATCTTTTTAACACTCAAAATATGAAATGCTGGTCTCCTTTTGCTGGTCTGATTTTTTTTATTTTTGGGATCTCCCTCTCTGTAAAGGAAAAGTTTCTCTTGTGTGGCTGTTGTGATCTTCTCTGCCTTACTGAATTAAAGACCTTGACAATGCCTATTAGCTCACCTCAAGCTCAACCTGACATTAATTACCAGCCAGTATTATTTAAGTTGATTTTAATTTTGTGTACCTCCTAACTTAGGTCCCGACATGTTAGGAGGTTTGAGCTGAAATTTTGTTTGAATACCTACTTACAATTATCAGGTTGAGCTAGGCACTATTTGATATACATTAGGTTGGATTAGTTGGTCTTATCGCTAGTTAAAGTTGGACTTTGTGCCCGGATATATGTTCTTAGAAGTACTAATAATTTCTTTTATTTTGTCCACTCATCTTTGGTTATATTTATGTTAATATGTGATATTTTTTTCATGGTATTAGATGCCTAAAATTCATGCAAATATTGTAAAAGGCTTGGTCGATTGTTTTGGCAGATATACTTCATGAATGTAACTTTCTTAAATATGTTAGAGCAATGAATAAAGATGAGATACCTCACTCCTGGGGTTGCTGGTTATGGATGATGACAGTGAGATGAAGAACTTTAGACACTGCATAAATATCTCAAGATGTTATATTACGTCGATTGGCCATCTTGAGAATATATCTGGTTGAAACCGTACTATCAAGTCTGGCAATATTTCCATTGTTTTATAGAATTTTGCTTGATCAATTATGGGTTCAGTCGTCTGACGGCTGCATTGCATGGACCAAGATATGAATCATTGAACAGAGCATTGGATGCAAGATATACATCTTGAGATCACGTTAGATTTTCTCTAAGAAATCCCCTACGTCAAATTAGAGCAATTATTTCAGGCAAAAGAGAGTTATCAAACAAATTAAGTTCTACCAATGATCCATCAAAATTGTTTGAGTATTTTATTTTGTATATTAAATAGATATAAAGATATTTTTATAGTTTTGTAAATATCTTGGAGAAATAGTTTTGTGATGCCTGATTGATTCCAAGGGCTGATGGATAGTGTTCTGTTATGAATTTGACTTTGCTTTATTCTTTGCACAAATTATGAAACTATCACATGGAGGGATTTTAATATTGATAAAGGCCGATTATCATGTAGTACTATGCTTTGTCTTTGATATGGACTAATTTATTAAGGGGACAATGAGTTTTCATAGTTTAGGCCTGTTATCGGGCGTTATTAAGTAATTGGAGGCTTCTATCTTGAAGAGCCAACCCTCATTCATTACATAGTATGGAAAGAGAGGTTGGTGCCCTTAAAATTAGGATGGCAACGGAGCGGGTCAGAGTCAGGCTTTGTCTACCCTATTTCTGGTTTGAACTTTTCATACCTCACCCTATGCCTCATTGGGGTAATAATTTTAGTTTCCATCCCTAATCCTATGGAGAATGAAAATCCCTGGTCCCTCATTATCTTGCCTCAATTTTTTTTAAAAAAATTATCTTAAAAATACACTTTAAAATATTTAAAGCTTTTAAATATTTTAAAAATGTAAAAATATTTAAACATATAGAGTTGGAATGATTTCAGAGAGGGGACCATGTTTATCTATGCTGATCATGATCATAGGTCCTTAGTTGTTCCCGAAACTTGCTTTGAATTTGGTCAAGTTGTTTCCGATCGTGTCATGATAAAATTATCATCTTTACTCAAAAAGCGGCTGCCTCTTTTTCTCATAAGTAAGGGGCCCCACCTAACATTAACACCCTTTAAATGAAAAAAATCTACTCTCTCGTGTACTAATTTTTTTCTCACATCCTCTCTCTCCTCTTGTTTTCAAAGACTTTAAGTTTAGAGAAAGAAAAAGTCTTCATGAACCATTTTTGATGCATGAAGGCATGCATCGGATGTGCCCATTGATCATACATCTGTACGGAACGCACCATGATCCAATGGATTATGGCACGAGCGTTCGTATGGATGTACGGTCATTATGCACTTCATGCACCGAAGGCGATGTAAAAGACATTTTCTTAAAGAAATCCTAATAAGCTCATACAATTGGCCAAGCATGCCTAGGAGAGAGGCTTGCATTAATATTAAGACTGGAGGCCATGTGTCATTCTGAATGAGGGTGCAGTAAGAGATTCCCTTTCTGATTAATTGCATCGATATTAGCATTGGAAGCCATGATCTTTATAAAAGCTTATTTCACATGTTTTCTCTCTTTCTCCGGCACTAATAGGAATATGAAAAAGAAAATACTAGCCTGCTTTTCTCTCTCTCTCTCTCTCTCTCTCTCTCTCTCTCCCCCCTAATATGAGGTGGATTGGAATGGTCAACCCCGGTGGATCCCTATCCAAGGAAGGAGTTGACCTTCTTACTAGGTCCTTTCTCCAGAGAGAATAACCTAGCCCACTCTGGTTATTTTTGATATTTATTTAGCCTAATCTCTTTTTTTTGTGATCCTTGAGAGTGAATAATCAATTAGAACCTTTCGAATTGATATTCAGTCAAATATCATAGATGAATTACTAAAGTAGGTTTTTGCTGACTAAAGATTTGCCCCTTCAAAATTGCTTAGGCACAAATTAACTACATGATTTAATGTTGGGATATGATGTCCATGGCATATTACTAAACCTTTTGAAAAGTGGGATGAAATCAGTTTGTTGACGTAGAAATCCGTTCTCTGACTCGGGTGCAGCCCACCTTCGGAACCGGATGCCTGTCCCTCACCTAGGTAGACCTGCAAGACAGTCCTCGCATAGAGAGCGTTGGGAATATTTCTCTATGGAAAATCCTTCGACGCCCAAGTCAGTGAAGATTCATAGCAAGCAGATATGAGGAGAAGGCTCTCGCAGAAGAGTCCCTCAAGAATGGCCTCTCTAGGAATCAGACGCTCTGCTTGAGCTTCAATGGAGTTTTTTTTTTAGTGAAGAGTGAGGGTGTTTGAAAGACTTTTGAACAGGGTATATATAGGTTGCTGATGTAATGGCAGACCACTACCTGATTCCTTGGACGTGTCACAGGGAATCAGAAACCGTCATGATTCGGATCTGATTCGAATCAAATTTATTACGAGGCCGATAGCTTTCGAATTTGATTAGTTAAAGAATCAATGGCTAGAGAAGCTAGCTAATGCTTTAAGATTCGGTGCCTTATAGGCTCTAGGCCGCGTTTGGCATTGTTGGCTTTTCCCTCCACTTAAGGTGGTTGAAGACCCATGTGGTTGAAATCTTGCCAGATTATCATGAATTTAAATTTTTCCACGCTTGGTTCCGCAGAGGTTCAGGGGTACCTTGGCCTGGCCAAGGTATAAGGATACCTTGGTATGGGAATAGCTCATTTTGGCCGAGGAAAATGGTGGCTCGATCTAGCCGAGATATGGGAATGGCTCGGTCTGGTCGAGGTATGAAGGTGGCTCGGTCTAGCCGAGGTATGGGAATGGCTCGGTCTGACCGAGGTATGAAGGTGGCTCGATATGGCCGAGGTATGGGAATGACTTGATTTGGCCGAGGTATGAAGGTGGCTTAGTCTCGCTGAGGTATGGGAATGGCTCAGTCAAGTCGAGGTATAAAGGTGGCTCGGTCTAGCCAAGGTATGGGCATAGCTCGGTTTAGCCAAGGCATAAGGTGGCTCGGTCTGACTGAGGTATGGGCATAGCTCGGTTTGGCTGAGGCATAAGGGCACTTCAGTTTTGCTGAGGTGTATCAGCCTCATTCTTACCCGGATACGACAGCTAGCGGATCAGAAATCAAAAGCGATCTCAACCTTTTGTCGTGCGCACGAATATTGACATATGATGATTTTATCCCTCATCATATGCCCCCCATTCCCTAGTCCGAAGTGTAAGTTTCAGCATAGGGAGTAGAGTCCTAGATGGCCTCGTTCGGACGGGAGGATTCGAAGAGGTGTGCAATGATGGTTTCATAAATGCCACATCGCCACTTCATCATTTTTCTCGGTGGATGAAGCGGAAACCCTCATTTCTTACGAATAACTATTGGGGGAGCAACACATGGCAAGTCCCAGCACTTAAGGCATCTGAGCTGGTGATTTGAAAATTTGGGGATCCTCGCTGATGGTGCGTTGCCTTTCTGCTAGGATAGTTTAAAAAGAGGGTTGAGAGGAGTTATCCCCTATCGCACTATCTCCTTGCTTCTTCTCCAAATACTCGCTCCTCCATATTCTATTGACCCCATTTGAAGATTGCTCTTCTCAACTCGAAAATATAAAGGGCCCGAGCGATGTGGCTTCTGTGATGACCTTGGAGGATTTGGACAGAGTTCGCCAGAGGTACAGGGTTTCTCGGGATGTCGCTCTATGGTTATCAAACCTGAGCAAAGAGTTTCAGAGTAGCCAGGATGTGGGATCTTCCTTTATGAAGAGAGCTTGAGAGCGAGTCTCCGGTTTTTCATCCACCCATTGGTGAAGGAGATAATGAGGTTTTACAACATATATCCAACAATGGTGGCTCCAAACAGTTGGCGCAACATCATTGGATTAATATCGATGTGCAGCCGCGCCAGAGTAACAGTGATGCTCTTCATGTTCTGGGTCTGCTACAACTTGGTCTTCGGGAAGAGCACTGAGTGGCCTTACATTGGGTCTCGGAAGTCATTCAAAATTATATTGGACAAACCATCCTCCATAAAGGAATGGAAATCCCGATTCTTCATTGCCAAAGGGAACATTGGTTCTGATTTTTTCAGAGTATGGACAAATTATGCTAAGGATTCGGAGGCACATCTGTAGCTGTCCGAGCATGAAAAGAAGGATTTGATCACCCTTCGCAGCGGCTGGGTAATCTCGGCTAGCGATCTCTTGGCATAAGATACCCTTTTTACCGTCGGACTTAGCCCTATCGACCTTCAAGGTAGGTTCTTATCCTCTCTCCCCATACTGGTTATATCTTGGCGATTTTATTATAGGCTAAGCTATCTTCTGTTATGTATGCAACCAAAAGGTCAGAGTTCATGAGCCAGATGAAGGGGGAGCTAGGCAAAAGCCAGAGGAGATCTGGCTCTGAGAGGCATAAGTCTGAGAAGAAGCCTTGTCCGTCTAAATCGCGCTCAAAGGAGGTGAAGCGAATCAAGACTGGCCGGTAGTCCTCTTGTCACGCCCCAGTCCCAAAATTTGAGCTAGGGTGACAACCCACCGTATGTTAGGCATGCAAGGCATCTCGAATTTCGACACATAAATCAATAAGGAAAAAAAATCCAAATCCATAATTTATTACAAACCATAATTTTCAGTCTTGGGCTACCAGCCCTACACACAAGCAATATTAGACTACATTCATATAATGGATCTTAATTTATTTAATAGAAGCTCCATTTACCCTAAATATCCTTCTTCACTCCTGTGGCTCTGAAAAACATTGTGAGAATTATATGAGCTCACACTCAATAAGTAAGCCTAATACAGTTTCAAATCATCATATCTTATCATATCATATCAAGATATTCTCAAATTACATTTTTTATAAAAACTTTCAATTTCAAATACATTTATCATGCTATCAGCACATTCATATCATCAGCTCAAAATAATTTGAAAGTTTAATTAAATAATAAATACTAGAATATGCAATGTAAACAAATCACTGTTTATACATTCATTATTTTCTTATGTGTCCCACGGCCCTATAACACTTATCTATTATATCACTCTTAAATGTCCCCTAAAAGGAAGGGTCCTGGTACCAGTGTTATGCCATATCATAGTCTATCATCAGAACACATCTTACGGATGTGTGTCCTCCATATATCTTCCCCTGTGGAGGTGGGTCACATAGCACTTGGCATTTCAAGTCATATGAGAACTGTGGTGACACATACAAATAAATTCCACTGTCATCATCATGATTGCATATTATCATTTCGATTGTACCAACATAATTTGCAAGATTGATATGATTACATTTTTGCATATACACATATAAGTCATAATTTGCAAAACATTACCCGCTACAATAGTCATAATAAATGCTTATTTGTAAATTTATAGTACTATTTATTAATTCAATATAAACGAAACTTCATTTTTCACATTTATAAATATGCATCTAATTATAAATTCATGATTTATGAATTAAACAATTTATAAAATTTATAATACTTGGCTTACTTACCTCAGTACGCAAATCCCAATTGATAACCCAGCTATTTGGACACTTGGGCACTTACAGCATCATTTTTCATAATTAAGTTTCTAAAATCTGAATAATACAGTGACTCTTAAGACTCTACCTAGACCACTTCACGGACCCAACTTTGGGCTCGAATATCTCTCAATGTATATACCCAAATAGGGAAGCAAAATTATCCTTAGAAACTAGAATCAATCATGATTCGAGCCATAATTTTATTTTACCATTTTTGGCCCATTACAGGGCCCAAACAGTGGCTCAAATATGGCTATCGGACTGGCCCAATAGGGCCCAAATCAAGGCAGCCCAGCCGGCCCAGTTCTTCTTTTCTCTGTTGGTCCCCTGTTTCAAACGAAACAGGGTTACCTAGTGCCGGCGGCCAGGGCCGCCGTCGGCCAAATTGGGAGCGGCCCAGCCACCGGTGGTCGGACCAGAGCTGGCCGCCGCCGCGGCCAGCCTCCCCTCTCTTCTCTTTCTCTAATTTCCCTCCCGTCTTACTCTTCCTCTCTCATGATCCGCTGTGGCACATTACTATGCCGGCGGAACGGCCGGCCACCATTTCCGGTCGGACCTCCACCGGTCGAACGCCCGGCGCTGGTGGAGGTCGCCGACCACTGCCCAGGCCCAGTGAGGCGATGGGCATGCCGCCGGGCCTGAACCAAGGATCGGGCGTTGCACAACCATCACAGTCTCCCTTTCTCTCTCGTCTCTGATCCCACTCTCTCTCTCTCTCGCCTCCGACACCCCATCGGATGCCGCCTCCGGTGCCGGTGGGGCGATCGGCCAAGGCTCAGGCCCGGCGAGCCGGCGGGCATGCCGCTAGGCCTGAATCACAGTCGGCACGGGAGCAGGGTGCCGAGGCTTCTTTCAGCCCGGTTCCTCTCTCTCTCTTTCTCTGACTTTCTCTCTCTCTCCCTCCCATGCATGGATAGAGGGACTTACCAGGAGCAGATGCACGCACGATGATGATGGGAAGGAGGGTTTGCGTGATCCTTTAAAGGCGACGCAGACTCCTCAAATAAGGGATTTGAGACTCCATTAGTTATGTGGTATTTGAAAATACAGCCGTCATGTGTTATCTATTCCAAGAATATCGCGATTAAGTTTCGCGATCAGGTAATCATATCTAGGAGGTTACATTCTCCCCTCCTTATAAAAATTTTGGCCTCGAAATTGATACCCTTTCATTAGAGGAAATTAGAATTCCAAATTTTGTCACACAATCAACTAAGTCTTTATTCAAAAGTCAACAGTCGTAGCTACATCATTAACTATATTAAGATACAAATAGTTGTGGATACTTCTTTTTCATTTCCTCCTCAAGTTCCTAAGTAGCCTCCCTCTCAGAATGATTACTCCATTGTACCTTGACATAGGGAATGATATGCCATCTAAGAACTTGATCCTTGCGGTCCATGATACGCACAGGATGCTCCTCATATGATAAATCTTTCCTTAATTGTATAGGCTCATATGCTATGACATGGTTGGGATCGGAAATATACTTCCTCAATATAAAGACATGAAAAACATTGTGTACTCCAGCTAAAATCGGAGGCAGTGCCAGGCTGTAAGCAACCTCCCCGACTCTGCTCAAGATCTCGAAAGGTCCAATATAACGTGGACTCAGCTTTCCTCTAATCCCAAATTTCATCACATCTTTGGTTGGTGAAACCCTTAAAAAATATGGTCCCCGACCTGGAATTCCAATTCCCTTCTTCTGACATCAGCATAGCTCTTCTGCCTGCTCTGAGCTGTACGAAGACGCTCCCCGATCAAATGCACCTTACCTACTATTTGTTGAATCAGCTCAGGGCCTAGCAATTTTCTTTTCCCCATATCATCCCAACATATAGGAGATCTACACCTCCTACCGTACAGAGCTTCAAATGGAGCCATCTGAATGTTGGCTTGGTAACTATTATTATATGCAAACTCCACCAAAGGTAAGTGGTTATCCCAAGCTCCACCCAAGTCCATCACACAGGCTCGCAACATGTCTTTCAGAATCTGTATGGTCCTCTCTGATTGTCCATCAGACTGGGGATGATAGGCAGTGCTGAAGTTTAATTTGGTTCCCATGGCCTTATGAAGACTCTTCCAAACTGAGACACAAACCTGGTATCTCTATCTGACATAATAGATACCGGGATACCATGGAGTCTCACGATCTGCTCAATATACAAATTAGTCAATCTTTCACTAGAGACCCCAACTCTGAAAGGTAGGAAATGAGCTGATTTTGTTAGTCTGTCCACAATAACCCAAACCACATCATTACTCCTAGGAGTTTTGGGCAGACCGGTCACAAAGTCCATTGTAATCTTTTCCCATTTCCACTGTGGAATCATCAGAGACTGAAGAGGTCCCGCAGGCCTTTGATGCTCGGCCTTCACTCGCTGACACACCAAGCACTTGGCCACATACTGAGCAATCTTCCTCTTCATACCTTTCCACCAAAAATTTTCCTTTAAGCCTCTGTACATCTTAGTGCCACCTGGATGCACAGTATAGGGAGAGTAGTGAGCCTCCTTCAAAATTTTGGCCTTTAGCTCCTCAACGTTTGGCACACAAAGCCTTCTTTCAAATTTCAGGGATCCATCCTCCATTACATAGAATTCATTCTGAACTCCTGACTGCATAGCTTCTTTAATCTTTTGTAATTCTGGATCTTCTATCTGAGAGGACTTGATTATGTCAACCAGGGTCGGCTGGAGTACAAGTGCTGCAACAAGCCCATCAGACTGTTGTACTCTCAAACCAACCTCCCACTTCTTCAGATCTCTCAATATGTGAGGCTGGGAAGTAATCATAGCAGCTAACTCAGAAGAGGATTTTCTGCTCAAAGCATCAGCCACTACATTGGCCTTCCCAAGATGATACTGTGGATTCAGGTCATAATCCTTTAATAGTTCCAACCACCTCCTCTGCCTTAAATTCAGCTCCTTCTGTGTGAAGATGTATTTTAGACTCTTATGATCTGTATACACATCACACAACGCTCCATATAGATAATGCCGCCAAATCTTTAGAGCAAAAACCACAGCAGCTAATTTCAGATCATGAGTAGGATAATTCTGCTCATAATTAGGGGTAGAGCAATGCGAGAGAAATTCTCCACAAATTTACGGTAATACCCGGCTAACCCCAAGAAGCTTCTGACTTCTGCCACATTGGAAGGTCGGCTCCCGCTAATGATAGCTTCAATCTTTTTCGGGTCCACAGACACACCATCTTTAGATATTATATGACCCAAGAAAAATACTTGATCTAACCAAAATTCACACTTTTGTAGCTTGGCATAAAGCTTCTTCTCTCAAAGAATATGTAGCACGATCCTCACGTGGTCCTCATGCTCTTTATGGCTCTTGGAATATATCAAAATATCATCAATGAAAACCACCACAAATTGATCCAAATATGGTTTAAAAATTCTGTTCATCAAGTCCATGAATGCTGCTGGGGCATTAGTTAACCCAAACGACATCACCAAAAACTCATAGTGGCCATATTTAGTTCTGAATGTTGTCTTAGGCACATCTCCCTCCTTGACTTTGAGTTGATGGTACCCTGACCTGAGATCAATCTTTGAGAATATCCGGGCTCCTTGGAGTTGATCAAACAAGTTGTCAATCCTCGGCAGAGGGTACTTATTTTGCATTGTTACCTTATTGATTTCCCGGTAATCAATGCAGAGTCGAAGACTGCCATCCTTCTTTTTAACAAATAGAACTGGAGCACCCCAAGGAGAAGCACTGGGTCTGATAAATCCCCGATCTAGGAGCTCCTACAATTGATCCTTCAGTTCCTTTAGCTCAGCCGGGGCCATGCGGTAAGGGGCCTTTGATATAGGTCCAGTTCCAGGAACTAGATCAATAGAGAACTCGACTTCCTGATCAGGGGGTAAATTAGTCAAATCCTTAGGGAAGACATTAGAGAATTCTCGAGCTATAGGAATATCCTCCAACTTGGTCTCTTCCTGCTGAAGGTCCTTGACTACAGCAAGAAATCCTTGACCACCACTCATCAGATACTTTCCATCCTGCATCGCTGATATGAACACTGAGGCTAGGTGTTTTTGACCACCAATAAAACTGAATTCAGGCTGACTTAGAGTTTTGAAGTTGACAATCTTCCTGAAGCAGTCTACTGAAGCATGATAGGAGGCCAACCAATCCATTCCAAGGATAACATCGAAAAACTTCAATGGAAGGACAATGAGATCAGCATTCAACCTCCTATTCTCCAAGACAATTGGGCAAGATTTGCATACTGTGTCAACTTTCATAACATCTCCATTCGGAAACGTAATATGCAACTCTTGCTCCATAGGAATAGGTGTCAATGATGCATTTTTGTCAAGATAGATGTCAGATATGAAAGAATGCATGGCACCCGGGTCAATTAAAGTTTGAGCATAAGTAGAACCTACTTTAATCATTCCTGGACATACGTGTAATTTGTTTTAACATCAAAGACTAAACCTAACTTCTAATTAATTATCAATGCATTGCACTAGGTAAGATTGTAATACTAGATATACAATTAAATGGTATACCTATCACCACAGAATTAGAGACGTCAGCATCCTGCTGAGTGAGGTTGAAGACCCTTCCCTGGGTTCTCGGTGGCTGCTGTTGATACTGCTGGCTCATTCCTTGACTTGCAGAAGGCTGTTGATCCTTCCGAAAGGGACAGGTAGCAATCTTGTGATCAGTTTTCACACAGATAAAGCAGGCACCAGTCAATCTGCGGCAAGGCTTTCCAGGATGGATGTTCCCACAATGAATGCAACGAGTCTCCTTATTCTGTGGTTCAGTTGGGGCCTGATGTGCACCTTTCTTCTTGGCCTGAGCTAGGGATTGGCCATAAGTATGCCCTTTCCTCTTCCTCCGCTGCTCCCAATCTTTTTTAATAGCATTCATATCTCTCTCAATCACCAAGGCCTTATTCACCACAGCACTGTAAGTGAGAAGCTCAAATGCGTTGACTGCTTGCCTTAGCCTGGGTCGCAGTCCCTTAGTGAATCTGGTGATCTTGGCCATTTCATTAGTCATAATATTTGGAGCAAAACGGGCCAACCTGGTGAATTCAGCTTCATACTGGGCCACAGATAGATTCCTTTGCTCCAATTTGATAAACTCCGATTCCATCTGTCTCTGTACACTCTTGGGGAAGTATTTGTCGAAGAATGCCTCCCTAAACTCTCCCTAAGAAATAACCTGTCCATCCCGACGTTGCTCCTCAACTAACCATCAATCATAAGCTTCCCTCTGGAGAAGATAGGTGGCAAATTTGATCCGCTCCATATCCTGACTACCATGGGCCGTAAAAGCCTTCTCCATGTCTTGCATCCATCGCTCAGTAGCAACAGGGTTGGTGGATCTAGAGAAAGGGGCAGGAGCAAACTTCTTGAAGTCTGCAAAGCTGCGGCCAACCCCTATCCAGGATTAAGATGGAGTAGGCTGGGTTAATGGTGGAGGATGAGTAGGCAAGGCTGGCTGAGTTTGTGGAGCAGGAGGGGTAGGTTGAGTCTGCGGGGCAGTGGGAGCAGGCTGAGTGGACAAGGCCTGCAGAATCTGATGATGCATGTCTCGCATCGACTGCGCCATCCCGAGAGAACCTGAAGCATCTCGGTCTGGAGTCGCTGCTGATCAGTCTCGATTGAGTTGGTAGGGGCAGCATCTTCGGTAGCTTCCAGACCTCCCGGTTGGCCAGCATTACCAACCTGGGAACCCTTATCATTTTGTTGGCTTCTAGTGCGACGTGCCATTCCTATCTCCTGATAAATTAGTTGTAATTAATATCATGGTAAACTTTAAATGTCAGGTTTTCAAAATATACTATCTGAAATTTATAATTATCTCAATGTCATCCCAGTGATTTGTTTAAAGTATCATCATATATGTATCCCTAATGTCATAACCAGGCTCTGATACCACTAAAGCTATCACGCTCCAGTCCCAAAATTTGAGTTAGGGTGACAACCCGCCACATGCCAGGCATGCAAGGCATCTCGAATTTCGACACATAAATCAATAAGGCAAAAAAATATAAATCCATGATTTATTACAAACCATAATTTTTAGTCTTGGGCTACCAGCCCTACACACAAGCAATACTGGACTACATCCATATAATTGATCTTAATTTATTTAATAGAAGCTCCATCTACCCCAAATATCCTTCTTCACTCCTGTGGCTCTGAAAAACATTGTGAGAATTATATGAGCTCACACTCAATAAGTAAGCCTAATACAATTTTAAATCATCATATCTTATCATATCATATCAAGATATTCTTAAATCATATTTTTATAAAAACTTTCAATTTCAAATACATTTATCATGCTATCAGCACATTCATATCATCAGCTCAAAATAATTTGGAAGTTTAATTAAATAATAATACTAGAATATGCAATGTAAACAAATCACTGTTTATACATTCATTATTTTCTTATGTGTCCCACGGCCCTACAACACTCATCTATTGTATCACTCTTAAATGTCCCCTAAGAGGAAGGGTCCTGGTACCAATGTTATGCCAATCATAGTCTATCATCAGAACACATCTTACGGATGTATGTCCTCCACATATCTTCTCTTGTGGAGGTGGGTCACAGAGCATTTGGCATTTCAAGTCATATGAGAACCGTGGCGACACATACAAATAAATTCCACTGTCATCATCATGATTGCATATTATCATTTCGATAGTACCAACATAATTTGCAAGATTAATATGATTACATTTTTGCATATACACATATAAGTCATAATTTGCAAAACATTACCCGCTATAATAGTCATAACAAATGCTTATTTGTAAATATATAGTACTATTTATTAATTCAATATAAACGAAACTTCATTTTTCACATTTCATAAATATGCATCTAATTATAAATTTATTATTTATGAATTAAATAATTTATAAAATTTATAATACTTGGCTTACTTACCTCAGTACATAAATCTCAATTGATAACCCAGCTATTTGGACACCTAGGCACCTATAGCATCATTTTTTATAATTAAGTTTCTAAAATCTGAATAATACAGTGACTCTTAAGACTCTACCCAGACCACTTCACAGACCCAACTTTGGGCTCGAATATCTCTCAATGTATACACCCAAATAGGGAAGCAAAATTATCCTCAGAAACTAGAAACAATCTTGATTCGGACCATAATTTTATTTTACCATTTTCGGCCCATTACAGGACCCAAACAGTGGCTCAAATATGGCTCTCGGACTGGCCCAACAGGGCCCTAATCAAGGCAGCCCAGCCGGCCCAGTTCTTCTTTTATCTGTTGGTCCCCTGTTTCAAACGAAACAGGGTTACCTAGTGCCGGCGGCCAAGGCTGCCACCAGCAAATTGGGAGCGGCCCGGCCACCGGTGGCCGGACCAGAGCCTCCCCTCTCTTCTCTTTCTCTAATTTCCCTCCCGTCTTACTCTTCCTCTCTCACGATCCGCCGCGGCACATTACTGTGCCGACGGCACGGTCGGCCACCATGGCCGGCCGGACCTCCACCGGTCAAACGCCCGATGCCGGTGGAGGTCGCCGACCATCGCCCAGGCCCGGCAAGGCGACGGGCACGCCGCCGGGCCTGAACCAAGGATCGGGCATTGCACAACCGTCACAGTCTCCCTTTCTCTCTCGTCTCTAATCCCACTCTCTCTCTCTCGCCTCCGGCACCCCACCGGACGCCACCTCTGGTGCCGGTGGGGCGGTCAGCCAAGGCTCAGGCCCGGCGAGGCGGTGGGCATGCCGCCGGGCCTGAATCACAGTCGGCACGGGAGCAGGGTGTTGAGGCTTCTTTCAGCCCGGTTCCTCTCTCTCTTTCTCTAACTTTCTCTCTCTCCCTCCCATGCATGGATGAGGGACTTACCAGGAGCATATGCGCGCACGATGATGATGGGAAGGAGGCGTTTGAGGATGATGGGAAGGAGGGTTCGCGTGATCCTTTAAAGGTGATGCAGACTCCTCAAATCAAGGGATTTGAGACTCCATTAGTTATGGGGTATTTGAAAATACAACCGTCAGGTGTTATCTATTCCAAGAATATCACGATTAAGTTTCGCGATCAGGTAATCATATCCCGGAGGTTACACCTCTACACCGAAGAAGAAGATGATGAGAGTACGAGAGCTAGAGGAGAAGTCTTTCCCATTAGAGGGGGAACCAATAGTAGAGGAGGGGCTGGTGGTTGAAGATAGGTCGATGGTTAAGGAAAAGATCGTCAAGGCTTCCCATCACTGGCAATGGTGATACTGAAGGACTCTGATGGAACACCACCAGCTGGCCCCATAGTTCCTTTACTCGTAGATAAAGGATTGTGCTTGTTGGGGGGGGGGTTCTGCACATGGAGAAGAGCTCTCAACCCTGGCCGAGGAGGCGATAGAGGTTGGTATGGAAGCCAAGGCACAGGAGGAGCTTCCTGTCGAGGAGTTCCCTTCGAAGGAATCAGGGGAGTCGAAGGAGAAGCCGGGGCATTGAAGGAGATGGAGGAAATAGAGCAGAGGCACGTAGATCAAGAGGGACTCTTAGATGATGAGGAAATCTAGAGCATGGATTCTCCGACGAAGGTATCGGGAGGAAAGGGCAAGCAAGCCGAAACTTCTCGAGTTGAAGCCTCCCAGGTCGAAGCTCTGGTCGAAGATGCAAGGTGAATCGGGATTCCTCGGACCAAGACCCCACAAATCAATCCCCTAGCGTTAAGTTCGCTTAACCCCGATGTTGATGAGACGCTAACAGCACTGATGCGATCCGTTCTGTATGAGAAGGATGGCTCCACAGCTGAAGAAGACATTATCTTTGCAGCATTCGGGCGAGATGGCCTGCCGAGTGATATCGAATTTCTTTTCAAAATTAACAATCACTCGCTTACCAAGATAGCATTAGCATACATCTCCCGGATAAGTAGGAATCTTGAAGCATTTTACTTTCATAGAGTAGTTTAATCGGATCTTACCACCGGGAGTTTGTTTGCAGAGCGCTATCATAATGAGGTCATTGTGCTGCCGTTTGAAACTAGTCGTCGGGGCCTGCGCTCAAGCCAGGAGAGAGGTCGCTAGCCTTCAGAAAAGAGTAGGATCAATCAAAAAACTTTCCAAAGCTTTGAGTGTGGCTCAGGAGAACATTGAAAAATTAGAGCAAGCCAAGAGAGTCGCTCTGGAACGAGCATCTAGATTCCAGGTTGAAGCCAATGAGCTCAGAGGGGCTTCTAATTTAGCTAATAAGGCTCGATCGGAGTTATGGAAGTGTAAGTCCGAGCATGCTCAGGAGATAGAATCCTTGAAGAAGCTCTTTGACGAGAAGTGGATCGACGCTCATAGGCATTTCTCCAATGAGAGAAGCAGCTTGAATAAGAGGCTCGACAAGGAGGAGAATAGATATCAGCGGCAGCAAAACCAGATTGCTAGCTTGAACAGAAGGCTTGCTGAGGAGGTAAATAGATCCAGGTGGAATAATGACCAGATTGTCAAACTCACCGCTAATCTCGCTCAATCTCAGCTAGAGGTTGAAGAGAGACAGTCGAGGGTCATCATCATATTGCCGAAGAACCCAAGGCTCCTCTTCCGGCTATGTTTGAAATAGGCAAATCAAGTCAGCCATCCCCAAATGCTATCGGAGTTGCCCCGAGGCTAAGCCCGAGCTTTGAAGATTGCCTCTATAATTTTTCTTTTCTTTTTCTTGTAACTGAGGGGGACTCGATAAAGCCTCATTTTGCCATATCAGTATGAATGAATCTTCAGCTTTCTATTTTCCTTTGTTCAAGCTTTATGCTAAAATAGTCTGTTTAGCTCGCCTGTGGCTTACTCAAACTTGGCCTATTATAAAGCCAAGTAAATGAACCAACTCTTAAAAAATATTTGATTACTTTGTTGGGGTTGAAGGAGCCACTCGATCCTACTGAGACTGACTCAACCAGATCCGCCGAAGTAGAGAATTACTTGGCTTTGCCGAAGTAAAGATAATAGCTCAGTTTTGGCCAAAATAAAGGGATAGTTCGGCTTTGCCAAAGCAAAGATAATAGCTTATCTTTGGCCAAAATAAGGGGATAGCTCGGCTTTGCCGAAGCAAAGATAATAGCTCGGCTTTGGCCGAAATAAAGGGATAGTTCGGCTTTGCTGAAGAAAAGATAATAGCTCGGCTTTGGCCGAAATAAAGGGATAGTTCGGCTTTGCCGAAGCAAAGATAATAGCTCGGCTTTGGCAAAAATAAAGGGATAGTTTGGCTTTGCCGAAGCAAAGATAATAGCTCAGATTTGGCCGAAATAAAGGGATAGTTCGGCTTTGCCGAAGAAAAGATAATAGCTCAGCTTTGGCCGAAATAAAGGGATAGTTCGGCTTTGCCGAAGCAAAGATAATAGCTCGGCTTTGGCCAAAATAAAGGGATAGTTTGGCTTTACTGAAGCAAAGATAATAGCTTGTCTTTGGCCGAAATAAGAGGATTGTTCGGCTTTGCCAAAGCAAATGAGGTGGCTCGACCTCTGCCAAAGAATATCTCATTTTTCTTAGGGCATTTATTTCATCGTTAATGCCTTGTCTTTTCGATGTGAGCTTGCTTTTTGTATGCGCCAAGCATTCGATTACTATTGGACGGCATCTTTTTTCGTGGATGGTTTTCCAAGTTCATTCGTATCATAAACAACTCTTTTCATTTAAGGCCTCCGATCCGAAATCGAGAGGAAATATTTTGTCTTTTATTGTGGCTTGGGGGATATTACCAGCATACCCCAAGGTGTACCGAGTCCCATTAAGGTATTGCCATGTGGTCTTGAATGCGGCGCAATTATGGCGTCCTGAGTTATGAAGTTCTCTCTTCGTTAATGGCTACTCCCCATTTAATGTTTATAAAAAAGGGGAGAGCAGAGGATGCTTGAGCTTACCTCGGAAAGTCTTCTTACTTTGTGAGTAGAAAAAATCCTTCATGTCCTTTTTGTGCTGAAGTTAAGGCTATAAGGCTGAGTTTTTCTTTTGAGGTTTGGCTTGGTCCCGATGGTTGGGGTGATGAAAAAGTTGTTGAAAAGCAAGTCATCCTCAAAGGGAGAGTTATGGAGGCCATATGCGAAGCGCAGAAGGAGGATAAAGGTCATATGAGAAGCGCACATGGACGCTTTCTACTTAGCCCCATTCACCCATTGTGGAACCATAAAGGCCACTAAAAAATGCAATTATTGATGGGCCATGGTTTTCACAGGCTTTTCGTCAACCATAGTAACCTTTATCGCCAAGCCTCTTCTTCCTGAGATTTTTCATCTTTCATGGTCACCGCCGCTTGAGGGATGGAAAGCCGAAGGTAAGTATCCTTCAGATTATTATTTTTTCTATATCATTACCTAGCATTTCTGGGATCGCACCTCGACAGAGTTGTCTTTTTTTATTTCTCTAGTTTTAATTTAAATCATAGGCAGAAGCTATGTTGATGCAGCGTCGTTGGCCAAACTTGTTTGTTTGATCACATCCTTTTATTTTTTGTGCTATAGTGCACTTATAATGCCTTGCAGGAGGCTGTAATTCCTTGTAATGAAATATTAAAAAACTTTTTTCCTTTTGCATGTCTATCTCTTTTTGCTATTTTGTTCCTATTCTGTGAAGTGCCAGTTTTCCCGACGTATCGGTGTCTTTGCATTTTTTTCGATACATGAATCACTCGTATACATTGGATTGAAGGGTGTGGGGTAAAGACTCGGCCTTGCCGAAATATACAAACACCTATTAGGGCACCTCTTCGCTAGGAAAGATATTTAGATGGTTGTATCCAATGTTTATGTGTCAGGGCTGTTTCAGAGACTTGGCTCTCGCCAAATATTTTGGCGATTCAGTTTAGGCTTGTTGATGTGCTCCGGATTATGTTCTCTTTAAGAATCGAGCACATGATTTGTCATAGATTATAAGAAGACCTGGACGGCCTTGCTGGCTCTTGGTAGGAGTTCGGTCATGCCGAAGGTCTTTGAGAGTTTGTACCTCTATTCATTGGAATCATAGTAAATGGCTCGGTCATGCCGAAGGATAAAGACGGTTTTACCCGGCTCCATCGAGGTGGGTAGACTGCCGCTCAGTGAGCATTTTTCTAGGAGATTATGTCTGGACGGATCAAAATATGAAGCGGCTCACTTGGGCACACCGAGATACAGAAAGATCGTTCGACTTTCTCGAGGTTTAGAGGAACAGCTCAGCCATGCTAAAATATGAAAAAATCACCCGGTCTTATCGAGGCTTGAAGAAATCACCCAGTCCTGGCAAGGCTAGATAAAATACCACATCTTATTTGATGTTGTCAAGGTACGGAGAAAACCCCTCGGACCGTCGAGGGTGCTTGGACCTGCCGAGTCTTGTTGATATTTGGCTTGGGCCGACCAAGGTTCGAAGAAAGATTATATTTTACTTGGCGCTGCCAAGGTACAGAGAGACCGCTCGGCCCTTTCGAGGTTCGAAGAAAGATTATATTTTACTTGATGATGTCAAGGTACGGAGAGATCGCTCAGCCCTACCAAGGTTCTAAGAAAGATTATATTTTACTTGGCACTGCCAAGGTACAGAGAGATCGCTCGGTCATGCTGAGATTCGAAGAAAGATTATATTTTACTTGGCGCTACCAAGGTATGGAGAGATTACTTGGCCCGACCGAGGTTCAGAGTAAGAATATATTTTACTTGGCGCTGCCAAGGTACGGAGAGATCGCTCGGTCCTACCGAGGTTCAGAGTAACATCACTCGATCCTACAGAGGCTTGAAGAAAGTCCCTTGGACCTGCTGAGTCTTTGTTGAGGGACCCGTAGGTCGATAGTTGGATGAAATATGTCTCTTATCTAAGACTTTAGGGAGAATTGGTCGAAACATAAACATTGCAAATTTAAAAGTAAATCTTGCTATTGCAAGTAGGACGAGTTCAGTGGGAGCATACTTTACCGATAATATATCCGGAGATTGTCTAAATTCCATGTCCAAAAAATAGATTTTTTATCTAGATCCTGGAGCTTGCAAGTACCGGGCCTGATGACTTCTACAATTTGATAGGGGCCTTTCCAATTTGGAGATAGCTTTCCTTTCTCTAATGGTTTAGAGACAGATGCCTTGTGGAGTACAAGGTCACCAGGAAGAAAGGATTTTTCTTTGACTCGGAAGGAATGATAGCGAGTTGCTCTCTGTTGATAGGCTGTCATTCAGATTCATGCCTTCTCTCTGACTTCTTCTATCAAGTCGAGATTGATTCGGAGCTGCTCGTCGTTCGACTCCTCCGAATAGCTTTCCACCCGTGGCGATGTAGCCCTATCTCCACGAAAATGATAGCTTCCATGCTAAAGGCCATTTTGAACGGAGTCTTGCCTGTAGAGACCCTCTGGATGGTTCAGTAGGCCCACAAGACGTGATGAAGCTCCTCCGTCCATCTCCCCATGCTCTGTTGAGCCGAGCTTTGATTCCTTGCAGCAAGGTTTGGTTGGTTACCTCGGCTTCTCCAGTAGCTTGGGAGTGTCCGACCGATGTGAGCCAATGACAGATGCCATGATCTTCACAGAACTCTCGAAACTTGGGATTATCAAATTATTTACCATTGTCGGTAATAATGGTGTGTGGGAGGCCGAATCGACAAATGATGGATCTCCATACAAAATCCCTAGCTCGAGCCTTGGTTATCTGAGTGACTGCCTCGGCCTCAATCCACTTGGTGAAATAGTCGATCGTTACAAACAGAAACTTCCTCTGTCTGGTAGCAAGAGAAAAAGGGCCGAGGTTGTCCATTCCCCACTTAGCGAAGGGTCAAGTGGATAATATGGGTGTCAAGTGAGCGGAGGAGAGCCTCTGTACATTTGAATGCCTTTGACATGAGTCACAGGTTCGAATGAGATCGTTAGAATCCTTCTACATGATTAGCCAGTAGTATCCCTGGCGCAGCACTTTGTGACATAAAGCTCGACCACCAAGGTGGCTTCCATAGATACCCTCGTGGACCTTCTGAAGGCATAATCGGCTTCCGACGGGTGAAGGCATTTGAGTAATGGAATAGAGAAGGATCGCTTATACAGTTGGTTATTGAGTAGGACATAATGAGATACTTGCATCTTCAATTTTCTTGCATCCTTTCTATCGGCTAGGAGTGATCCTTTTTGAGATATTTAAAAATTGGGTCAAACCAGGATGGTTCAGCCTCAATCTGCATCACATGATCAACGTCAGCAATGCTGGACTTTTTTAGGACTTCCAAGTAAAATTTTCGCTCGAGATCCATCGAATCTATGGTTGCCAAGCGAGATAAAAGGTCGGCGTATGCATTCTCGGCCCTTGAAACCTGAATAACTTAAAATTCAAAAAAGTAGAAGGACAGATCGCACACCTTTTGGAGAAACGAACCATGTTCGGCTCCCGAGCCTTAAACTCTCCTCGCACATGGCCAGCCACCAACTGAGAGTCGGTATAGGCATTCAGTTTCTTGACTTTGAGATCACGGGCGATGCAAAGTCCAGCGAGCAGAGCCTCATACTCCGCTTCATTATTAGAGGCTGGGAAGAAGAAATTGATGTCATACTCGAAGGTTGTACCCTTCGGACCAGTAAGAACCAAGCCGGCGCCAGAACCATTTGTGATGGATGATCCATCTGCATGAAGCAGCCATAGAGCATCAGACCTTGGTTGCTCAGGGGTATCCAGAGTGGAACCGTTCTTAGGAATGGTGAACTCAAGGAGAAAATTTGCTAGAATTTATGCTTTAATTACTGGGCGAGGCTGATATCGGAGGTCATGCTCACTTAGATCAACATCCTATTTGGTCATCCTTCCTGATGTCTTCGGATATTGATGAATGATTGTTTTGATAGGCTGGTCAGTCAAGATTATCACAGTATGTGCCTAAAATAGGACCGTAATTTTTGAACGGACGTTACCAGGGCCAACACAATCTTCCCAATTTGGGTGTACCTCATCTCAGCATCCCGAAGTATTTTACTGACATAATAAATTTGCTTTTGGATTTTATTCTTCTCCTAGATTAGCATGGACCCGACGGTGCCCTCCGAGACTGCCAGATATAAGTATAGCACCTCCCTGGGTCTCGGACTGCTGAGGAGAGGTGGCGAGACAAGGTATTTTTTGAGATCTTCAAAGGATATTTGACAGTCTGGAGTCCACTGGAAGTTCCTAGCCGACCGAAGTGCCTTGAAGAAGGGAAAGCATCTCTCAGCCGATCAAGCAACAAAGTGGTTGAGGGCCTCTATCCTTCTGATAAAATGCTGCACCTCTTTAACCAATCCTGGAGGTGCCATTCGCCGCAAAGATTGATTTTTTAAGGATTTGCTTCAATGCCTCGTTGGGATACCATAAAGCCAAAGAACTTTCCAGAGTTGACTCCGAAGGCACACTTGGTTGGATTCATCTGATACCTTCGGAGCATTGTGATGCTCTCTGTAAGATCATCAATGTGCTGGGATGCCTCCTTGCTCTTAACTAGTATATCTCGTCAACATAAACCTCCATGTTTCGATCGATTTGTTCTTTGAAAATCTTATTAACCAGTCTTTGGTATGTTGCGCCTATATTTTTTAAATCAAAAGGCATGACTCGATAACAGTAAATACCTTGGTCGGTTATGAAGGCGGTCTTTTCTTTATCCTCGGGTGCCATTTGAATTTGATTATAGCCTAAATAAGCATCCATGAAAGTCAGCATCTGGTGGCCCGAGGTAGCGTCCACAAGCTGATCAATCCGAGGAAGAGGAAAACTATCCTTCGGGCAAGCCTTGTTGAGATCCATGAAGTCGATGTAGATTCTCCATTTGCCATTTGACTTCTTCACTATGATGACATTCGCTAGCCAGTAGGGATAGTTCACTTTCCGAATGAAGTTAGCCTTAATGAGTTTGTCAACCTCTTTCTCGATGGCCTTTTGACGCTCGAGGGTGAACCTCCTTTTCTTCTGCTTGACCGACCAAAATGTCTCATCCACATTGAGGCGATGGACAAGGACATCTGGGTTGATCACCAGCATATCTGAAGCAGACCAAGTGAACACGTCAGCATTCCTTTGAAGAAATTCAATCAAGTCTTGCCGAGGCTTTTCTTTTAGTTGTGACCCGATCCATATGGTTCGGTCAGGCCGAGCTTCGTTAAGTGGCACCTCCTCAAGCTCCTCGGCTGGTTCCACCCATTGCTCGGCAAAATCCTTCCAAGCATCTAGCCCATCAATCTCGGGCTTTCTAGACTGAAGGTCAACAACAAAACAATATCAAGCCATGGCCTAATTCCCTCAGACTATTTCCACTTCCCATTCAGTGGGGAACTTCATTTTGAGATGAGGGATGGATATAATAGCTTTAAGGGACATCTGTCTGGGCCTACTGAGGATTGCATTGTAGGAAGACTGGAGCTTGGTTACTAGGAAGTTCGTATGAACAGTGGCTATACTAGGCCAAGTGCCTGCCCGAACCATCAATGTGATGACACCCCCTTGGGGATAATAACATCGCCAGTGAAATCC
The DNA here is from genome assembly GCA_900491605.1 of Calamus simplicifolius. Lineage (NCBI taxonomy): Eukaryota > Viridiplantae > Streptophyta > Magnoliopsida > Arecales > Arecaceae > Calamus > Calamus simplicifolius. The sequence continues at coordinate 806,206 of UESW01004357.1, read as the reverse complement.
ACTAAGGTGGAGTCTATGGTCCGAAGATTTTTCATCCATAATTTCATCCTCACAAAAGCATCAAAGTACAGAATATTAACAAAGCTTTCACTATCAACCAAAATTTGGTGTACATCATAATCATTCATGTTGAGAGATACAACCAAAGCATCATCGTGTAGATATTGTATCTTCCGGAGGTCTTCGTCAGAAAAAGAAAGTTCATCGGTCCGGGCCTTCTTCAATGGATTTTTCTCTTCATCTATCCAGACCAACGAGGAGCCGATCGTCGCTATCATATTGACATTGCCAACGATCGATGGATTCAGTGGAGGAGGCTGGCAAGGCTCAAGCTGACGGTCTTCTTCATTGTTTGGCTCGGGGGCTCTTCTAAACCGGTCCAGCCTATCCCGTCGGATGAGTTGCTCAATCTCATTCTGAAGCTACCAGCACTCTTCAGTGTCATACCCGTGATCCCGATGGAATCGACAGTTGTGATGGCCCTCCCAATAGTCCCATATCGAGAAATTGGGAGTTGGTTGGGTGGTTTATAACCAGTTAAGTGAGATGGACAAGTACCAATTGGATCCCTTTTGGGCTGTGGTGGCCCAAGTTGGTGTGGACCTTGTCCGTCTTGCTTTCTTATAATGAAACGGGCCCATGGACCCGGGTCGTTACAATATGGTATCAGAGCCACGCACCAGTCGAAAGTGTAGGAGCTAAGTGCCACACAGGACAAAGTGCTACATCCATTGGGGATGGGAGCCACCTCTTGAACCTGTGGGGGCACCTCTAGAATCCTGCCTGCCTGGTAGTTTTGATCAATTATCCCTAGCAACGAGGACGTCGAATCTATAAGGGGGGTAGATTGTGATGCCTCTCCCAATAGTCTCACATCGAGAAATTGGGAGTTGGTTGGTGGTTTATAACCAGTTAAGTGAGATGGACAAGTACCAATTGGATACCTTTTGGGCTATTGTGGCCCAAGTTGGTGTGGACCTTGTCTGTCTTGCTTTCTTGTAACGAAACGGGCCCGTGGGCCCAGGTCGTTACAATAGTACTTGGTCATGTCCCTCTAGGCTGCATTCCCTTGGAGAGGTGGCGGCCGAGGGATCTAGCGCTCAATCTCCATCAAAATATGTGCCCTTGGCATAGTGAATGGGGTGTATTGATTAAACCTCCAGGCCGGGCTCTGGGTACGATCTTTGGGCAGCGACGAAAGAGCTCTCTGGCGATGGGGCGGGCTTGCATGGTGAAAGGATCGGCTCTTCTCCGATCCCTTGGCCTCCATTCTCTTTGATTGTTTGGCCCAGACTGACCTTAGCGATTCCTTAACTCTAGCGTACTTGTCCACCAAGACCATCATATCAGAGAGGCTCTTCGTATAGTTGACCTTCAGGGCTAGATAGAAGTCACCTTCCTTCGAAACTCCATCCATCAAGGCGGACATGGCCACCTTGTGGTTGAGGTGGTCTACTTCTAACATGGCCGTGTTGAAGTGGCTGAGATAATTCTTCAAAGACTCCCCCTCCCGTTGCTTGACCTCGGAGAGGGAATCGGACCTTCGTCGGTGGCACGACTATTGACAAACTGGCTAATGAATAGGCAGCTCAGCTCATCAAAAAAATTGATGGAACCTAGCTTCAGGCTATTGGACCAGGTTCTGGCAGACCCCCTAAGCATAGAGGGGAAGGCTCGACATAGGATCGCATCTGATGCTCCATGGAATATCATGATGGATCGGAAGCTGCTCAGATGGTCATTGGGGTTGGTAGATCCGTAGTATGGCTCGATGATGGAAAGCTTAACATGAGGAGGGATCACCTCCCACATGATCTTCTCGGAGAAGGGAATGCACTACTCCGCCCTCGATTGGGGTTGTGGAGCCTACTTAATGGCATCTAGTTCTTGCTGCCACTCTCGATGCATTTCATGAATCTCTCACTAGATCCCCTCATTTCAGGCAGTAGGGAGACTGGCCAAGGAGAGTATGATGATGGTGTAGAGTCATGATAGGAGAACGCCGGGGAGAGAGATCGAGCTCGTCGAGATCTGGGTGGGCTCTTCCACCAGCCCTCTGCCATCCCAGTCTGGCCCCTTTGGGCTGCTGGGGATGGCTTGGGACCTCGAGTGGGTTGGAAGAAGAGATCGCTGGTGGAGCAAGGGCGATAACTCCATCAGGGAACTATGGAGCAGGGGCAATCGGACGGGGAACCCCCTGGAGCCCTTGGACCAGCTGTGCCAGGGCTTGCACTTATTGAACTAGTATAGCGAACTGGTCCTAGGTTACCACGATCGCCGGTGGCGAGAGAGTTTCGATCGGCGGTAGATGCGGAGGTGCCATATTATTTGTGGGATTAGGCCTCGGAGAGGCAGTCTGATTCTGAGCATCCAAGGTGGCTCTCCTTCAGTTCACCATTGAAGGGTTACTCTTTTGATTTTAAGCCTTGTCTCCTTGATCACAAGTTTATGGAATTTGAGACCCTTCCTGTAGCGCCAATCTATTGCTATAAAAATTTGTTCTCCAACTTGGGTGCAGCCCAACTCTGGAAACGAACGCCTGTCCCTCGCTTGGGTGGACCTGCAAGATAGTCCGTGCACAGAGAGTGTTGGAGATGGCCCTCTGTGGAAGACCCTTCAATGCCCAAGTCAGTGAAGATTCATAGCAAGCAGATATGAGAAGAAGGCTCTCGCAGAAGAGTCCCTCAAGAATGGCCTCTCCAGGAGCCGAGTGCTCTGCTTGAGCTTCAATGGAGTTTTTTTTAGTGAAAGAGTAAGCTTACCTCGAAGACTTTTGGACATGACATATATATGTTTCTGATGTAATGGTAGACCACTACCTGATTCCTTGAATGTGTTACTACCTGATTCCTTGGATGTGTCATAGGGGATCAGAAACCGTCATGATTCAGATCTAATTCGAATCAAATTTGTTACGAAGTCGGTAGCTTTCAAATCTGGTTAGTTTGAGAATCAACAGCTAGAGAAGCTAGCTGATGCTTTGAGATTCGGTGCCTATATAGGCTCTAGGCTGCATTTCGTATTATTGGCTTTTCCATTCACTTAAGGCGGTCAGAGACCCACATGGTTGGAATCTTGCCGGATTATCATGAATTTAAATTTTTCTACGCTTGATTCCACAGAGGTTCAAGGGTACCTCAGCCTGGCCGAGGCATGAGGATACCTCGGTCTTACCGAGGTATGGAAATAGCTCGGTTTGGCCGAGGCATAAGATAGCTCGGTCTCGCCAAGATATGGGAATGGCTCGGTCTGGCCGAGGTATGAAGGTAGCTTGGTCTCGCTGAAGTATGGGAATGGCTCGATCTAGCTGAGGTATGAAGGTGGTTCGGTCTCGTCGAGGTATGAGAATGGCTCAGTCTGGCCAAGGTATAAAGGTGGCTCGGTCTGGCTGAGGAATGGGCATAGCTCGGTTTGGTCGAGGCATAAGGGCACTTTGGTTTTGCTGAGGCATATCAGTCTCATTCTTTCTTGGATGCGACAGCTAGCATATTAGAAATCAAAAGCGATCTCAACCTTTTTGTCGCGGTACGAATATTAACATAATAATAATTTTACCCCTCATCACAGTTAATATTTATTTTTTGCACAAGCTATTTCCTATAATTTAATCTCCTATCATTCTAGTATTTCTATAGTCATTAAATACTATACTGTCAACGCTTAGCCATATAGTTTCATAGCTCATTAGAATTTTGTCATGCTCGGCATCCTTTTATGACATATGATCTTTGAAAAAAAAAATAATTATTAATCATAATAATTTTAGAAAATAATTATTTTTAAAATCTTTTAAGCTATTCCTTTGCCGAGTCTCATATGGCTCACAATGTCTTCACTCTAATGTGGATAATGCCATTATAATGATATCCATTTTAGGCTATCTAATCATCACTCCTTTTTTGAATCCATTAAAATATTGTGCTTCTTATCAAGGATAAAGTAGAGCATGTCATGGTTAGCACATTAATTTATCAGCAAATTTACTAACCTCTAGTGTTGGCCTCATATTGATTTTGATGACTATAAAAATTAAGTATGATACTAATGATTTTGTGGTCGAGTTAAACAAAATTCAGATGAATCATCAAGAAGATGGTGTTACTTCAATCTTGGTAAATTATAAATCAAAATGAAAGGTATTACAGGTAATGTATAAATATGCTTGTAGTAAGTAAATTATTTTTTCAATGAACTTTGATTTCGTAATCACTGGATGATTTTCATATGTTTTATGTTTGGACGGTTCATTTGACAAATGACTTTCAAGTTTAATTATATTTGCATTTCTTGAACTAGAATTACTCATCTTACAAGTTCCTATTTAAACTCTTTGTTACATTGAACATTTTCCAAAAGTCATTTCTCTCTTAGCATTAGATGATCAGATTCTTGTGCTGGGAGATCGAATTTTTTATTGCTCTTGATTTCTCTTTTATTGGCATTTCATGAACCATATTTTGTGCGTCTAGATGTTGGAGTTAGGCTGCTGGTTTTGAATGTATTTCTAGTTGAACTCCTTAACGCCAGTTGTCTTCAAAGTTGGAAGTCTGGATGTTGACATTGGGCTTCTAATTTTGAGATGCATTTGGTTTGGACTTTCTTGAGACTCCATGGCTTCAAAATTGGTTTGCTAGTTTGAAAGTTAGGCTGCCAATTTTTTGAAGCTTTTGCTTTATGTTTGCTTGGCTTCACTTGCTCAAAAAGTTGGTCTACCAATTTGAAGAACTAGCTGCTAATTCTTTGAGGCATTCGGTTTTGGCTTTATGGTTCTCAATGCTTAAAAAGTTGGTCTACTAGTTTGAAGAACTGGGCTGCTAATTCTTTGAGGCATTCGATTTTGGCTCCCTAGTTCTCAATGCTCAAAAAGTTGGTCTATCAATTTGAAGAACTGGGCTGCTAATTCTTTGAGGCATTCGATTTTGGCTCCTTGGTTCTTAATGCTCAAAAAGTTGGTCTATCAATTTGCATTGCTGGTCTGCTACTTTTTTTCTCTTGGTCTACTAGTTTAGAATTGGGCTGCCAATTTTTATGGTGTTCGACTTGGCTACCTCTTGATAAAAACTGGTCTAACGGTTTTGGCATTAACTTTCCAATTTGTTCACTTAGCCTGTCGGATTCATGTGTTGGGCTTCTAATTTCTTCACTTGACATCTAAACTCCGGAGTTAGACAATCGGTTTTTTATCTTGGATGGCCGGACTCCTTAGTTAAGCCTTCTAAATGTTGCTCTCTCTTACTCTCTCTCTTTCTCATTCTATTTCACAACGTTCATGTAATGACTATAATTTTATTTTGGTTATAAATAGAGCTATTGAATAGTGATTCAAATGAGGAAAAATAGTGTTAAAAATAGAGTAAAAAAATCCATGAAAAGATAGAAAATATAATTGGAAAAATATTAGAGTGAAAAAGAGAAATACTTCAAAGAAACATTTATTCTTGTAAGAAAGTTGGAGTATTGCATTAATTATTTCAAAGCTACTTAAGGTGCATTTATTTTTTATTCTTGAAGTGATGTTAAAGTTTCAACAACCTTCTTTGAAGAGCATTCAAGCTTCATCAAAGGCTTTATTATTGCTCCGGCATGCTTAAAGGAAGAAGCCATCTAGTAGAGTGCTATTAAAATGTTGTAAAGTATATTCTTGAATATCTGCTCATTTCTAGGAGCTTATTGTATAAACTTGATATTATTGTACTTGATCTTGTAAGGCTCGCTTGTGCTAAAAAATAAGTGCTAGCCAAGAAGACTAGGGTTGTGAAAGATTTTCTTGTACCCGTAAACAAGAAGACTAGTCCGAAAGGTAGTATGTAAGGCTTGCTTATGCTGCAAACAAGTTTGCTAGCTAGGTTGGCTAATGGTGATAGTGAAATTCCCAAGGGGTTCTTGGGGAGTGGATGTAGGTGCAGAGTTGGCACCAAACCACTATAAATCTTTTGTGTTTGGTTGTGCTATTTGTTATGTTGATTGCATATTATCTACACCGCATTATGCTTAGTTTATTTATGAAAAATATTTAAGTGCACATACTTGCTAGTTAGTATTAATTTTTAAAAAATCTAATTTATCCCCCCTCTTGGGTTGCTATATCTGGGCAACAAGTGGTAGTAGAGTAGGTGCTCTTGATTTTAAGCCTTAAAAAGCTTTGAGCTAAAGATCATAGCAACCCAAATGAGTTTCATATTGAGTGAGGATAATCCACTAATAGACCGCCACTTTTTAATGGCACAAATTACACTTATTGGAAGGCATGAATGAAAATTTTTATTCAATCACTTGATTATGATTTATGGAGCATCATAATCAATGGACCTCACACGCCCACTAGTAGATCAAATGATATTGTTATTTCCAAATCGAAAATGGAATGGGATGTGCTTGATAAGAAAATGGCTCATCTCAATACTAAAGCCATGAATGTTTTATATTGCTCTTTATACGGTAATGAATTTAATTGCATTTCTACATGTTGTTCTGCTAAGAAAATATGGAATAGATTAGAGGTTACCCATGAGGGTACCAACCAAGTCAAAGAGTCAAAAAAAATACTTGTGCATAAATATGAATTGTTTAAAATTGAATCTTATGAAAGTATTTATGATATGTTCACAAGATTCATTGATATTATTAATGGGTTGAAAAGTCTTGGAAAATCCTATACTAACAGTAATCTTGTGAGAAAAATTTTGAGATCCTTGCCTAGGTCTTGGGAGGCCAAAGTCACTGCAATACAAGAAGCCAAGGACCTTAACATTCTATCTCTTGAAGAATTGATTGGATAATTGATGACTCATGAGCTTCAACAAAGTCAACATCTTGATGAAGAAGAGTCCAAAAATAAAAGATTTATAGCATTAAAGTGTGCAGCCCAAAAGGATGAGAATGAGGGCTCCTCAAGTGATAGTGATGAGGATAATGATATTATTCCATTATAAAAAAAATTAAGAAATTTATGAGAAAGAAATTTGATGAAAGAAAAAGGATATTTATGAAAGAAGAGCCAAGTAAGGAAAAAGAATATGAAGTTATTTGTTATGAATGTAATAAGCCAGAACACTGCAAGCCAGATTGTCCATATTTAAAGAAAAGTCCGAAGAAGTTCAAAAGAAAGCTATTATGACCACTTGGAGCGATAGTGACACATCAAGCTCTGAAGAAGAAGAGAAGAATGAAAAAAAAAAATTGCTTCATGGCGGATAACAGTGAGGTAATTTCTAGCATTTTAGATGATTTACTTTTGATGAATTGCATGGTGCATTTTATGAATTGATAGATAATTTTGCAAAACTTAGTTCTAAGAATAAATAATTAAAAAATCAAGTTAAAAACTTAACTTAAAAAAGGTTTTAAAAGAAAATAATTCTTTATTACAAGAAAATATGAATTTAAAAATAAAGTAAATAAGCTTAAACCCTTAGTAGATAAGTTTACTTTAAGCTCAACCAAACTTAATATGATTCTTGAAAATCAAAAGGCAGTTTTTGATAAAGCAGGCTTAGGATATAATTCTTTAAAGAAACAAAAGCTTCTGAAAAAAATTCCTCAAATAATTTTGTTTACATATTTTAAATATGGTTTGAAATGCCATAAGTCATATGCATGCAATATTATTAAAAAGATATGGGTTCCAAAAGGAACCATCTTGACTAACCTTAAAGGACCCAAGAAAGCTTGGGTACCTAGGAGCAAGACTTGATATTTTGGACGCATGTGTGTCTTACAATCCCTGGAGCAAAAAGAAAATGATATTTGGATAGCGAGTGTCCAAGACACATAATGGGTGATGAATCTTAATTCATCACTTTAGATGCTAATGATGGAGGAGTGGTTACCTTGGAGATAATGACCAAAGTAAATTATTGGCAATGGTAAAAGTAATACCACTTCCTCTACTTAATTGATAATATCTTGCTTATAAATGGATTGAATCATAACTTACTTAGCATTAGCCAACTATGTGATGAAGGTTTTGATTAAAGGTTTGCCAAAATTGAATTTTGAAAAAGATTAGATTTATGATGCATGCAAATTTTGGAAAACAAACTAGATTTTTTTTCAGGTCTAAAAATATGATTTCAACTTCTAGACTGTTAGAATTTTTGCATATGGATTTATGATAAGTTTCTCATGATTTACATGAATTTTTTTTTAACTAATACATATAAAACTTTTTCTACATTTCAAAAATTCTTTAAAAGCATTTCAAATAGAAGTGTTCATAGAAAGGAATTTGAAAACCATCACTTTGAAAATTTTTGTAATGATTATAGTAGAAAAAATAATAAGACCTTAGTTGTAGTAGAATCCATTCATGCAATATTTGATGAGTCTAATGATTTTCAATCAAGGAAGAGAAAAGTTTTAAATGAGGCAGATGAAATTGAAGATCAAATCAAGGAGCTCACCTTGGAAGAGAAAGAGGATTCAATGATACAATTGATACATGAAAAGGAAATTTAATATGATGAACTTCAAGGTAATGCTGAATTTGAAAGAGAATGGAAGTATGTCCATAATTTTCCTAAAGAGTTAATTTTAAGTGATCCATCTTATGATATTAAGACTAGATCATCATTTAGGGATGCATGTAATAATTTAACTTTTGTTCCTTATATAAACCCTAAATGCCATGCATGATAATGGACACTAGTTAGTAGACCTCATGACTATCCAATTATTGGGACTAAATAGATATTTAGAAACAAGTTGGATGAGCATGGTAATTTTATTAGGAATAAACCAAGAGTGATAGTTATAGATATAATCAAGAGGAAGATATTGATTTTGATGAATCAGATGTTCCAGAATGCTAGACTAAAGGCTATTAGATTACTCTTTGCATTTACATCTTTTATGATTTTTAAATTATTATTGAAAGCACTTTCCTTAATGAATATATATGAACAAGTATTTGTTAATCAACCATCCGGGTTCGAAAATCTTGTCTCCAAATCGTATATTCAAATTGAACTAAGCTTTATATGGTTTGAGACAAGTACCCTGAGCATGGTATGATAGGCTTATTAAGTTCTTGATTAGCAATAAATTTATTAGTGAAAATGTTGATGCAACCTTATTTATTAAAAGAGAAAATGATAATATGTTGATAGTGCAAATTTATATAGATGATATTATATTCGGTACTACTAATGATTCCTTGTGCTAAGACTTTGCTAAGCTCATGCAGAGTTCGAGATAAGCATAATGGATGAACTCAATTATATTCTCGGACGTCAAATCAAGCAATCAAAGAAGAGAATCTTCATAAGCCAATTCAAGTACATCAAGAAAATTTTGAAGAAATTTGGCATGACGAAATCCAAATGTATCGATACCTCTATGAGCTCATCATATAGATTAGATTCTAATGATATTGATGAAATTATTAATTTGAAACTTTAAAAAGCATGAACATGCTACAATTGGTATCAGTTTGACTTGTATACCCTTGCTTGACATAATTCTATTATGAGTCTTGGATCATTAAATGCCTATTTTATTAGTAGTATCATTTTTTGATCATATCTTATAATAAATTATTTATGAGTGAAATGAAAAGGATTTGATAGAGGTAATGCAAAATATCTTATGAAATGTGTATTTGATATGTGGTAATTGTTATAGATTGAGATTGGCATGATATATTTATAAAATGCTTGGATTATGTGATATTGATATCATTTCTTGCATGAAATTCTTATTGCATATAGATCAAATTTGAAATATTTAGAGGAAGAAAAATGTAAGAATATATGAACTCAAACATATATTTTTTGGTATATCTAAACATTGTATCTCAACATGTTTTTAAATTAGTAAGGGGGAGAAGGAATATGTTTGAATAATTGGATACTTTGATGCATTAAACACTGTGATGTATTGAGCATTAAATATCTTATTGTGATAAGTGCTTCAATGTATGAAAGTGAATCAACTCTTATATGATGCAATGATCTGAATATATTTTTTCTTATTGATATTAAACTATAGAACCTGCTACCTGGTTCTGATATGAAAAAGTGATATTTTGATCCTAAATTTAAATTTTTTTTAAATTAGTATCAAGTGAATTATGAATGATGATTGTTATTGAATGTTTGATATTTTATGCCTTATTTATGCTACTCCTTGTTACTATTGAAGAAAAGATAAATAGAAAATTTATGCACATTCTTTCATCTCTTTTGATTGATGACAAAAAGGGGAAGAGAATAGCATAAATTTCAATTATGGAGGAAAGAATAGCATACATTTCATTCATGAGAGAGAATAACATTCATAGAAGAGAATAGCATGCATTGTGGTATTTTAAAAGAAAAGAAAAGCATACATTTAAAGGGAAAGTGAATAGCATTTCATGAGAGAGAAATGCATATATCATGGTATTTCAAAATAATGCATATATTCAAAATCTAAGAAGGAGTTATGCAATATATCTTTTAAAATATTATATTTTAAGTATTCTTGAAATTTAGAGTTTTGGTATAATATGCTAAATTTAGGCATGCTCCGTCTTATTCTTCAAGCTATCAAGGAATATCATGATTGAAATTTCTTATTTTTTGTTGTATACTTAATGGTTTTATCATCAAAAAGAAGGAGATTGTTGCAGGTCTCATATTGATTTTGATGACTATAAAATAATTAAGTATGATACTAATGATCTTATGATTGAGTTAAACAAATTTTAGATGAATCATCAAGAAGATGGTGTTACTTCAAATCAAAGTAAATTACAAATTAAAATGAAAGGTATTATAGGTAATGTATAAATAATATGCTTGTAGTAAGTAAATTAGAGGGGCGCGCATGAGCTAGAAAGGGGAAGCAAGGACGAATAAAAATGGGATGCGCCCTCTACAACGGAGTCCAAGATTTCACTTAAATTTAGAATTTACTAGAAAAGTCCTGCATTCTCTAGCATTCTATATATTTGAAATCTAGAGTTCTCTATAGTTTATGATATTTTTCAAAAATCTCTTAAATATTTTTCGTAGCCTGTTTGGACGGCACTCCGCTAGTTGGTATTCTCATGCCTGGCTTAGTTCTATAAATAAGGATATAGACATCTTTTGCAACCTAACATTCCAAAAATTATGCTCTACGTACTCCACTAATAAATACGAGATATTCTTCGTCCGAACCGCACCTGGGCGGTCGCAATGGAAGAGATTGGTGCAGCGTGGGCCGAGTAGAAACGGAGTCTCCTGCTTCATGATCCCTTAATGCTTCCTCTCTTTAATGGAGAAAAATGCACCACCTAATCCGATGGCAAGCAATATTTGATGTACGTAGTTAAAAAATTTTAACTTGGTAAGCTTACGTCTTCCATCAAATAAAATATTGATAGAAGAATCAGTATAAAATTAAAATAAAACAAGTTATAGAACTGCAATAGAAACAATGCTTATGAGATTAAAGAAATATCTTAAAATCCAATTAAATGTTATAAAACTTTGGTTTTTACTATACATGCTATGATTATGAAGTTTAAAGAACCAAAAAAGCATATAAATAACTACAAATCTATTTCGATATCATAAATTTTGCTTAAAAATAGAAAGATATAACCCAATGCATAGCTCTCTTAGCCATTGCAAAGCCTGGAAGAAAGAGACGGATGCAAACAGCCTCACTCCCCGCGTACGGAAAGGTTATTTCTTTTTAAACATGAAACATAACTAGAACTCTGAAAAAAAGAAAGAAGAAAGTAATTTCTACATTTTTTTTATTCATCAATCTTTCTTTAAGGTATATAGACAAGCTGCAAATCCTATGTTAGGAAGAAAAACTAATTACATCAAATCATTATAAATAATAATCAAATATATTTACATCCTATTATAGAAATGCAATCTACTTCCTATTCTAGAAATGCAATCGATAACAATTCCTATGAATCGGAATCAAATATATTTACTTTCTATTTTAGAAATATAATCTATATCACTTCCCTTCAAGCTGGAGCATAAATGTTTATCATGCCCACCTTGTTACAAAGATAATCAATCCGAACTCCATTTAGAGCCTTTGTGAAGATATCTCTTAATTGATCTTTTGTTTTCACATATGCTGTAGAAATTAAATCTGGCTGAATCCTCTCACAAACAAAATGACAATCAATCTCAATATGCTTAGTTCGTTCATGAAAGACTGAATTAGATGCAATATGAAGTGCAGCTTGGCTGTCACACCATAACTTAGCTGGTATTGAAATCTTGAGTCCCACTTCATTGAGGAGCTGATTATTCATATTATTTTACACACAGACTTAGCCATAGCCCTATATTTTGATTCTGCACTTGAACATGAAACTACATTCTGTTTTTTACTTTTTCGTGAAACCAAATTTCCTTCAATAAATACATAATAGCATGAAGTAGATATTTGATCTTCTTGGATCCTGCTCAGTCAGCATCTAAAAAACATTCAATCCTAGTATGACTATGATTGCCATACAAGATTCCTCTTCTAGGAGCTCCTTTTAAGTAGCATAAAACTCGTTCTACAGCTCATCAATGATCAACAGTTGGAGAAGACATATATTGACTTACCACACTAACTGAATAGGTAATATCTGGACGAGTCACATTAAGATAGTTCAACTTTTCAACTAATCTTTTGTTTCAGACAAGTCAAGCACATACTTCCTTTGAGATAAGAAGATCACTTTCTTACTTCTTGTCACCTCAACACCCAAGAAATACTTTAGTGTTCCTAAATCCTTTGTATGAAACTGTCTGTGAAGAAAATATTTGAGAGATTAAATACCACTAGTATCACTCCCAGTAATAATAATGTCATCAACATAAATAACTAATAAGATGATACCAACTGCAAACTGCTTATAGAGAACAGAATGATCAGACTTACTCTTCTTCATGCCATACTTTCAATAGCCTAACTAAAATTTTCAAGCTAAGCTCAAGGACTTTGTTTCAAGCCCTACAAGGATTTTTGAAGATGACACACTTTCCCATACTCCCCCTGAGCAACAAAACCAGATGGTTGCTCCATATAAACTTTCTCCTGAATATCATCATGAAGGAATGCATTCTTAATGTCTAACTGATGCATAGGCCAATTATATGTGCTGCCATAGAAATAAATAATTGGATAAAAGTAAGTTTAGCAACAGAAGAAAATGTGTCAGAATAATCAACTCCATACATTTGATTATATCCCTTAGCAATCAGCCGAGCTTTTAATCTAACAATAGTCCCATCAGGATTAACTTTAACTGCAAACACACATTTACATCAATAGTCTTTTTATCTACAGGTAATTGTACCAAGATCCAAGTACCATTGTCATCTAAAGCATTCATCTCCTCAATCATAGCATTCGCCATCCAGGATGAGATAGAGCTTCATGAACAGTCTTAGGAATAGTGACAGAATTAATAGATGCAATAAAAGAATAAGAAGATGGTAAAAAATAGTTATATGACACAAAAGAAGATACTGGATAAGCATATTGATGTTTGCCTTTACAAAGGACAATAGGAAGATCATCACTAGAACTGGAAACTAGATCCGATGACGAAGGAATTGGTGCAAGACATGGAGCAAGAGGCATAGGAGCAGGAACCGAATCAGAAATAAGAGGTTTAGAGGGAAAAAGATTAGAACTAGATGATGCAATAGTATAAATTAGTAAATCATCTTTCTCTCCCTGACTGGTAGAACCTAAAAATGAAGCAAATGATGTTTGTTCAAGAAAGATAACACCGGCTAAATAAGGAACTAGTTAAGACTGGAACAATAATATCTATATCCTTTTTGCACACGAGAATATCCTTAAAAAAATGCACTTTAAAAATTTAGGATCAAGTTTCGTAACTTGAGGTCGAATATCTTGAACAAAACAAGTACAATCGAATATCCTAGGTTCAATAGGAAATAATGACTTATTAGGAAAGAGGACATAAAAGAGAGTCTCACCAGAAAAAATAGAGGAAGGCACACGATTATTCATAAAACAAGCTGTAGAAACTGCATCAGTCCAAAATTGTTTAGGGACTTGCATTTGAAATAACAAAGCACTAGCAATTTCAAGAAGATGTCTATTTTTTGTTCAGGAACTCCATCATGAGATGGTGTATCTACACAAGAAGTTTGATGAATAATGCCATATCGAACCATATAATTTTGAAAGTATTCTAATAAATATTCCTTAGCATTATCACTTCTCAAAATTTGTAGAGGCACATTAAATTGAGTTTTGATTTCCGCATAAAAAGTAGTAAAATGATAAAACAATTCTGAATAATTTTTCAATAAAAATAATTATGTCATTCAAAAATAATCATCAACAAAGGTAACAAAATATTTAAATCCAGTTTTAAGCTCAACAGGACAAGGACCCCAAACATCGGAGTGAACTAACTCAAAAGGAGCACTAGCTCTTTTATTGACTATGGGACTAGAACTCAAACGATAATGTTTGGAAAATTAACAAGACTCACAATTTAATGAAGATAGGCTAAAAAACTGATGATAAAGTTTCTTTAACATAGGCAATGAAGGATGACCCAATGACAATGTGCTTCAAAAGGGATTACAACTCCAGAACAAGCAATAGACTTTGGTACTTGTGTATCAAGAATGTAGAGGCCTCCAGACTCATATTTTTTTACCAATAATCCTCTTTGTAATAAGATCATGAAATAGATAAAAATCAGGATAGAATGTAATACAACAATTAAGAGAACGAGTAAGTTTACTAACGAAGACTAAATTAAAAGATAAGTCAGGTAAACTTAAAATAGATTTCAAAGGAATTGAGGGTGTTGGAAAAATTATGCCAGATCCTAAAATATGAGATGTAAACCCATCTGCTAAAGTAACTGTAGAACTGAAGCATCGACTTAAAAGAAGAAAATAGGCTAGAATTACCTGTCATGTGATCTATGACATCAGAATCAATGATCCATTTGAAAGATGAGGAAACAAGACATATGTTCATTTTACCTGAATCAATGATGGCAATAATAGGAGTAGATGAAGACTTTAGAGATTTCTGATTGTTGCCCAGATGTAGCAACCCAAGAGGAGGGTGAATTGGGTATTTAAAATTAATTACTAGCGCAGATATGTGATTAATCACTAGTTAAAAAATTAGTTCGCAGCGGTGTAGTGCAGTGCATGAAACAAAATCACACAGAATAAGCAATCACAAACACAAGAGGGTTTATAGTGGTTCGGTGCCAAACTCGGCTCCTACGTCCACTCCCCAAAAATCCTTTGGAAATTTCACTAATCGTATCACAACAATTACAACCCCTAGCCTTCCTGGCTAGTCCTCTTGTTTCACGGCACAATGCAGTCAAACCCCTAGCCTTACCCGGCTAGTCCTCTTGTTTAACGGCACAAGGAAGCCAAACCCCTAACCTTACCCAGCTAGTCCTCTTGTTTAACGGCACAAGGAAGCCAAACAACAATCTAGGGTTATCCTTAACCCTATTACAAGAAATTTCAGAATAGATAACAGATAGCTCCTAACTTGAGCAAATATTCAAAGAATACTTCACAAATTTGAAGTAAATCTTTAGCAATGAGTATGGATCTCCGAGGTAGCTGAAGCTTTTGAATGCTTTACTGGATCTGGACGACTTGAGCAGTGATTAAGATTTATCAACTTCAATGCACAAGAACTTGCTTTCCAACACTCCAAAAAATATGCAATGAACACTCTCTTTCTTGATTTCTTTCTCCTCTTTTCTTTTTCAGATTCGTCATTGTGTTCCTCTGATCTCAGCTATTTAAACAAAAAAAAATGTCCGTTAGATACATTGGTAATAAGAGGAAATTAAAACGGAAGAAAAATGTAACAGTTTGAGATTATTTCCCTAAGCATTGATTGCATTTAATCCTTTGATGAAGAAAGATCTCTGTCAAACACCAAAAGATCAAAAGTCAGTAATCATGAGAATAGAAATATAATTAGAGAGAGAGAGAGTGAGTGAGAGCATGTAAGAGTGCAGAGTGGTGGTTGGCTGGAATTAATTTTCCAGCAAGCTTCTTTGAAGACGTCCGGCTCATGGAGAAGAATAAAATCAGCTATAAGAAAATAAAGTAGTTAGCTCTCAAGCTAACTCTTTCTATCATGCACATGGCTAGGAAGGCATCCAGAAAAAAACAGTTAGCTCTCCAGCTAACTTGTTCTAAAGTTTATGAGGCCAAGATAAAAAGTAGTTAGCTCTCTAGCTAACTCAATTCAAAATTCATGTGGCCAGGAAGAGAGAATGAGTAAAGTAGTTAGCTCTCCGGCTAACTGAATAA
This sequence comes from Calamus simplicifolius, assembly GCA_900491605.1. Taxonomy (NCBI): domain Eukaryota; kingdom Viridiplantae; phylum Streptophyta; class Magnoliopsida; order Arecales; family Arecaceae; genus Calamus; species Calamus simplicifolius. Next base: position 789,926 of record UESW01004357.1, on the reverse strand, counting down.
AAGGTTCATGCATCATGATAAAAAGTAGTTAGCTCTCGAGCTAACTGAATTCAAAACTTCTTGCGGCCAGGAGAGATGAAAGGATAAAGTAGTTAGCTGCTAAGCTAACTTGTTCTATGTTTCATTCGGCCAAGAGAGAAAACACCCAAGGTAGTTAGCTCTTAAGCTAACTCTTTCACCATATCATTCGGCTAGGAGAGAGAAGAACAAAATAGTTAGCTTCCCAGCTAACTGAAGCAAGCTTTCATACGTCCATGAGAAAAGGAGTTAGCTTCCTAGCTAACTAAATTCAAATATCATGGGAACCGTCCAAAGGAGAAGCTAGCTCTCCAGCTAGCTTGTTTTGAAGACAATTCAGCGAAGAAGATTTTCTGCAAGAAATAAGTTAGCTTCCAATGGAAAGAAGTTAGCTCACAAGCTAACCAGCTAGCTGCTCAGCTAGCTAGTTCCAAAGAGCATTCGGCCAAGACAAAATCAGCAATAAATAGTTAGCTACTTAGGCAATCAAGCTAACTAAGAGTGGAAGGGAGTTAGCTAACTAGCTAACTTGTTTTCACACCCATTCAGCCAGCTTGTTGCAAGAGAAGAATAGCTAGCTTCCCAAGAGATCCAGCTAACTGATGGAAGGGACAAGCTAGCTCATAAGCTAACTCATTTTGTGCATGGTTCGGCTAGGCTATCTGAGTGAGGAAAATAGCTAGCTAGCAAGAGGAGGAAGCTAGCTGAGGAAGGAAATAAGCTAGCTCCCAAGCTAGTTGTTTTCTCCAACCATTCGGCCAGCACAACCATAGGCAAAACGGTTAGCTAGAATGTTAGTCAGGTAGCTAAAAGGAAGAATGAGATAGCTTCAAGTTAAAACAAGCATCCATGTAACAAATAAAATTTTGCTTGATAAGGCTCACCTGTACGACACTTGTGCATCCCTGCATTAATCATAATTTTCATAATAAACTTAATCTTAATTGTTTTAAAATCATCAAAATCAATCTAGGGGTCAACATTGATATTATGAGAACTTGGCATACTCATCTGCAGATATTAAAATGGACTAAGAAACATCATTACTAGAGGCAACATGGATTGGTTCGATTGATTCTTGCGCTGCAACTTTCTACGATCTTTCTTCACATATCCTGGCTTATGACAATAGTAATATACAACACCTCTCATATCTTGTCCTCGAGTACTATGATTTCGATCATAACTACTTGAGTCTCCTCCTCTATTGCCATGTCTATATGGTTATCTTTCAGATTCAGAAGTACGACTGACAAGAGCACTATTAGGCTGAGCAGGAGCTGAATTTTTGTGCGGAGTACCCTACTAAAAGCTTCTTCCAAAGAAGATATCTCAAGGCTAGAAAGAATTTGAGATTTAGCAGCTTCAAACTCAAAAGAAAGACTAGCCAAGAAGCTCATAACCGCCATCTTTCTCTCTGAGCTTACTGAAGCTTACTGAACTTTCACATCAGTACTAAATGGAAGTAGCATATAAGTTCCTCATGAGTCTTCTTAAAATCCATAAAGTAGTCAGTAAGGATCTGTCATCTTTTTCTACACAATAAAAGGCTTGGCATAACTAATAAGTGTGTTTTATATTTTCCTTGCCAGAATATAAAACTCTAAATAATTCATCAGTTCTTTCACAAATTCACAATGATTTATCAAACCAACCATCTCACCATCAATAGAATTACGTATTTACAAAAATAAACGGGCATCCTCTCTTAACCATGAGGTTTTTGAGACATCACTAGGTGGATCATCAGTTAAATGATTATCCATAGCAATATTCCGCAAATAAAGTCTATCAGTTTTACTCCAATCTAAATAATTAGATCTATTAAGTTTATGTTCTGTGATTTTTGACATCACAGGAATCCCATCAGATACAACAACAGACTTTTTTTTTCTTCATATTATCAAATATCAACCAAATAATAAAGCCAAAACCATAACAAAGTTAAAAATATCCAAAGAACTGTCCCAAAGTAGATCCTACACCAAATAGATACTAACCCAAATAGTTAATAAACTTATGAAAATTGAGGCGAGCAGAACGAACGAAAAATGACTAGAATTCGGCAACGAAACTCTAGACGAAGGCTGATCGACGAGTGATGCTTTCCCAAGTGTAGGCGGTGAGAATTAAAAATTGCCAAAAATAGAAACCCAAAAAACCCTAAAACCCTATTGTTTATATATTTCAGGGTTATAAGCCCAAAAGCTATACCATGAAACACGACTAGAACTCTGAAAAGGAGGAAGAAGAAAGTAATTTATGTATATTTTTATTCATCAATCTCTTAGGTATATATACAAGCTATAAATCCTATGTTAGAAAGGAACTAATTACATCAAATCACTATAAATCAGAATCAAATATATTTACTTCCTATTATAGAAATGCAGTCTACTTCCTATTCTAGAAATGCAATATGTAGCAATCCCTATGAATCAGAATCCAATATATTTACTTTAGAAATATAATCTATAACAAAACCTAAAATTTTTATATTATAATAAAAAACCTTGTCGTTATATCAACTGTCAACTCTCATTAATCATCTCGAATCACTGGATCAGACGTTTGATGGTAATTATTAGATAGTGCATGCAATTCAAGATTTGTTGAATTATCAGACCAATAACAAGTTCAGCGGACCATTTAAATAGTAAAGACAGGTAGGTTTGCTTTTAGAATTAATTCTGCCAAGAGGTAAAGTTTCGGGATCCCCAAAAATTTGGATGGCAAACAATTGGAAGTAGCAACAATGGAGATGAAAAGAATAAACAATTGCGATAAACTAGAAACCATGACCACCAACATCATGTAGAGTCATCAATTCATTACATTATTCTTAAATAAATAGTGAATAATTTGTGAAAATCATGAACAATCCATGAACAACAACACCTTAATAGACTTATCTGTATTAAATATAACAATATATAAGATTTGGCACCGTTGCTGCTTAAAGCTAAGCACAGTGACAGGTGCCCACACATAGCGGAGGCATAATGCCAATGAACTAATTAAGATTTCCGTCATCACTTGTATACCGACTTTCACAGACATTATTTGCTAGATCCCCATTTGGAGTTGCAAAGAGTTGCAGTATCTTAGATGATTTCATTCCTCTTCTTCAGCTTCCTCAAGCCAGTTCACAAATGGCTCAAGGGCTTTGACAAATGTTTGCCTGCAGCATTACATGATTAATATACTAGAAGACAGGTGAATCATTAAAAAAGTCACCAGTTCAATTTTCGGTAAAAAATAAACACACTTCACATAAAGATGAGGCTTTCTTGAAAATCAATGGTTGGGAGACAAAACAGAATGATGAGTTAAACATGACGGACTGTGAAATACAATGATTAAGCATGAGTGGTTCATGCATGCCAAAAATTTACAGATAGAAATTAATGAAGCACCCAGATGACCACAGATGATAACCAGGACCTGCGCCCCAAGGATGACATACATCAGGCAGCTTTCCTGGGTAAACATCTGCTAGACAGCCAGATTGACCCATGATGCTTATCCTATCCCAAAGTATTGGCAGGATCGATGCTACTTAAAAGGCCATCCACTAAATGATACTATTAATATCTTATGCTTTTACCATTGGTCCAAAAAGGTCATGGCTTCTAATAATAATTTCAGTTCTATTGTCCTGCTTAGTTTTCTTTCTTTCGGAATCTGGACACTAGCCAAGAGTGGGGAACCAGACAGCTTAGAGTCCTCCCGGCAATAGCATAGATCACCATCAAGAACCTAAGAAGGCAAGATAAAGAGAGGATAGATAAAAATAAATATTACATTTGAAAGGTTGCTGGTCATAAAATGTGAAGTTTCATTTTACTTGAGAATATTAAATGGTAACATTTGCAAACTGCATGATAAAAAGGCAATGACCATTGCCTTGGGCTCTTGGTTTCCAGGATACATTGATGCATGCCCAATTGCCTTTTTACCTAGCTAGATTCACTTTCTTTATTTTATCAGAATAACAGGGATGGGCAGTTATTATTTTTAATCATGCCCTAGTAATGTAAAAATTGACCAAGGGATTGCCAAGGCGCTTGACTCGCAGTGGTTCTCCAGGTACCTTCAATTAAGGATGGAGCACACACACACAGGCAGATCTCATACCTACCCCACAACGCAAGAGCAAAGAAGTTCCAAACATCTTTTTCTCTTTTCCCTTGCCTCCCTCACTTCTTTTCCCTTTTCTGGCATCTCTATTGGCAATGGTGTCTCTGGCTAATTGGACTCTTCCCGTTTAGTACCCACAGTCTTGCAAAATAATAATGCACCCTCCTTATCTGCCCGCAAGTCTCATAGATTAGTTGTAACTTTGACTTTTCATGTTTCTAGATATCTGTTATACTAAACTTAGAAAGGTAGGCATGTTTTGTGAAACATTTAAATTAATTGGAAAATTCTGAACCATGAAGTTAATTAGAGAGGCAGGCACTGAATATTTAAATTTCAAAGTACAAATGCTGATACTTATTAAAAAAATAAGTAGGTTGCTATCCATAGAATTGAAAATCAACTTCTTGTTTTCTTTGTTTTCATGCACGTCAATGGAAATGAGATCCAACGAACATGTATCTTGAAGAATATAATAGGGAAAAACAAAGAAAAAACGATAAATTGTTTTTTGCAAAACTAAAGAGGAATTAAAAATGCATACATTCTCCAAAACCTTATTTAACCTCTAGTTCGGTTCTTTATTTCAAAATAGATAGGATTCTTATTAACTCTCTAATAAATAAATAGTACAGGAAACATGATGAAACATAAATACACAAAAGAAAGACAGATGTTTCAGCTTTTAAGATAATCCCCACAACCAGCTATATTGTGATCTGCGATTTTTGTTTCATCCCAGCCAGTTTGAATATCTCAGCTTTGAACCTCCAACTCAAGTGACCAGCAACAACTTAAACATAGGCAGAACTTAAACTAAATCAGTGCATCATCAGAATATAAATATACCATCTTATTTTCTAGATCTTATTCAAGACCTACATTTAAAAATGACTTGGATCAACTCCCTATATATGCGACAAGTTCTCTGTAATTTTTCATTATTTACGTCCAGTCCATCCTTGCACAGCCAATCTCTGAAATCACCTCATTGTTTTCTTCTCCCTAAGAATACATTTCATCATCTCATCTTTGATGCTGAAAATGCATCATGCAATAACCCGAAACCTCATTGAAAAGGGCTAGCTAGAAGGTACTATTTGGATTTCTTGGCCCTGTAAAGTGCCAAAGATATCCTAGCGCCCTGTAAATATACACCGCATAGGTCCTCATATACTCCACCCATTTAAGCATCCCCGTCAGGCTAAGAACCAAATCCAATCAAATCTGATCAGACAAGTTTGATTCATGGACAACCTAAAAGGGCTTGGGCTGTAGCATCTACATGGACCATGACCAGGTTCAGATGGGTATGATTTATTATGGCACAAAATCTCATCCAAAATGGCTCAACTAAAAAAGTAACACTTGGGTTCTTTGGTGCTCAACAAGCATCTAAGATCTCCCCAACAAAAATGATGCAGGACTAAATGTATGCTCATATAGGTCCTCACATATCATATGAAAATTTCATGGGTTTTCAGATAAATAATCGTTCAATTAGGACTCCGCTCCGCTTGTCAATGTTCAAAAAAAAAAAGCAATTTTCACAATTTTGCTTACAATTTTAGTAGATTTTTTTTAAAAAAAAGTGTTACCTGTTGAATTTTTAGTATCTTCTTTTCATGATTCAAATGCAGTTCAGAAAGCACTGGTTAGTGGAAACATTGTCATGATTCATGAACTTTCTGAACTGAACCTAAATCCTAACTAGTATAGTAGCGCGCAACCTTTGTCAATATGCTCTTGTTCTCTTGTTCGTCCAGCACATGTTTCTAACCCTCAGCAAGCAAATTTAAATATATAAGAGTTCATGCCTTTGACATCCAGTTCTCAGTAATAAAGGATTTTCTAGCCCATTTCCAGCAATATTTGCTCAGGAAAGCCATCTTCTTTTATCCACGTCAATTAAAGCCCTACATGAAGAAATAAAAGGTTTTAAATCTCATGGGACGGGACTGTCTCAATTTTTTGATAGAACGGGATGCACCATCATCTCGTCTCATCCCGATGCTTGGGGCAGGAAGTATCCCAAGATGCCTGATTGGGACACTTGGATGATGGCGAGATGGTTGCGTCTTAACACTTGAGACAACAACCTATCCCAGCATTTCATAGGACATTCATTGAGATGTAAAACCTTGAAGAAATAAACTAATGTATAGGTAAGCAAGCACAAACTGTAGCGAAGGTTCATATCTCTGATCCCCTCTTAGACATAAACTAAAGTTTTAAAACTTGTGAGACACAGATATCTCAATTTTTTTCGAAACATACCACCATGCCACTCCATCCTATAACTTGGGATCAGGGATGTCATAGGATATACTGATCATAGAACAATGGTAGGATGGTCCCATCCCACTACTTGAGATGGAATCCCATTCGAGCATCCCATAGGACATTCCACTAGGATTTGAAACCATGACCTAAGCCACTTATATTTTGGTTTACAAATGATAGTAAGCAGCAGCCCCTAACAATAATGACTTCCAAACCACCATTTGCAACAACAGCCCCCAACAACAAACTTCCATTGTGATTATATATGTCGATTGAAACAATACACTCATTGGCAAATACAATAAACGCAGGTTAACCATTCTTCTCAATACTTGAAGAGGAAAAGGTTTTCCACTCAATAAAGCTTTAAGACAGCACTCTCTCACCAGCAAATCTATATTTTCAACGTTATGCATAAAAATCCTAGAGAGCAATACTAACCACTAAGGTAGCTCCTATCCATCAATCTTGATTGATCTCATCTTCATTTAATTTTAACTAAAACTTTATTTATATTGTATTTTCATTCTACTGATTTTTAAGGCCTTATCCTTAATATTTTGTCCCAAAAATCCAATATAGCACCTACTCTTGTTGTTTTCTCACCAATCAATGCCATATCATCCCCTCAATTTTTTTTTAAAAAAAACTTTGTATAACATCACAATAGTACATCTCCTTGAACTAGGGGTAAATTCATCGATGACTAGAAAATAGAAGTTTAGGTTTTGATCTCTAAAGCAAACCTACAATAATTTGCAATGCATTTGTTCAACCACTAACTCCAGCCAAACACTGGAACCATAAAGAAGGTGCACCATGATGAAGGTGGGAGAGGGGGGGAGAGAGAGAGGGCACACCGCACGGGGCAGAGAAGGGGGGGGGGGGGAATTGGCGGGTATCAGACCTTGCCCAACTCTTCTAGCTGAAAGGGACAAGGATGTGTAGTGGTGAAGAAAAAAAACTTACTACTACCTCACCCCATCTTTAATTAACTTTCAAGCAACCATCATACACCAACCCAACTCTCACAGCTGACTGGTAAACATTATTGGGCACCAAAAACCTGTCTAAAATGATTAAGCTTTCAATAAAAAAATTGTATTTTGAGCAAACCACAAACTAGTTAAGTTCCTATCCCATCCACAAACTGCAATCTGATTTTACCAATTCTCCTGATGTTGGAAGTCCCAATTCAATCATCTAAACCTTACAGTGTTATAAAAGTGTTGCAAAATATAGTTCATAAAACTCTCAAAAATGTTCCAAGAATCCTCAACTTTATAGCTCTGAAACATAAGGTTTTAAGAAATTGGCTGAACAAATCACATGTCTCTTAATATCCCTTGCCATTTTAATAACCAAAAACGACCCTAAATCTTTGTTTCTGATCATTACCCTTGCTGTCTAACCAAATACAAATATTGGATATTTTAGCTCAGACTACTACTCTACGTACTCTTCTCTCTTCATCAAAAAAGCCACCATGAATTTCTAATGTAGCAAAGTATATTCCTTTTCTTAGTTTTTAACTTTGCACTCATTTTTATGCTATCAATTGCTCATATCTTTAAAGATACATAAAGATTAGATAGTGTAACTATAACACAAATTAAAATATGTTTAGATGTGAATACTACGCATCAAGATTCTCAGCCCCACATAGAATGTCATGGTTTCTGCACATAATCATAAGCTATCAGTTTATGTTACATGACAAGCTTAAGGAAAGATAATCATACATTTGGAAGCTTGTCAATACAGATTTCTGTTTTGGTCAGTCTATTTTCAGTTTTATAGTGAATTACCTAAAGAATTTGGGGTTAAAACCTGTGCTACATGGACCTTCATATCTGGCTTCAAGAACGGGCATTGTATCCAAATCTGAATAAAAAACATTTGGATACTTAACTTTTTCTTTTCTTGCTTTTAAAAATGTGGACAATTTGACACTTTCAATAATGAGTTCAACACGCCATCATATTATTGAAAGTGACCATTTTCTTTTTAAAGATGGGTCAAGGATGTAAATAGAGAGATAACTTTGCAAAATATCCTTTTTCTTATATATATTAAAAAACACATAGACCTTAGTCTATAATATCTTCTAATTTTACTCTTTCGCACAATATTTAAAAGATAAATTGTTTTTTCAGGTACCAATGTATGCTCTCCTTCCCCTCACATCCATGAACCAAACACTTGAAGACATGTCCAGATCCGACTCTCGCATCCATGTCCATGCAAAACCTTATTAAAATAATTTCTCAACACAAATAAAAGTTAAGATTATTTATTTTCCATCCTAACATTGCCCAGTTATCCAAGAATACTTACTTATTTTATTCAGAAAAATATTTTTGTAATGATTCAATAATATATTTTAGGATGAATCTTCTTCCTTCATAGTTTCCATTGTATGCTACTAGAAATATGTACGTTCTCCTTTGATTTATGCCAACACCAGTAAAACATATCAGAACTGACATTTATGAGATAAATATTCTGTATCTGAAGGTAACTATCATCAAATACTCATCACCCTTTACTGGCCATACTTTTCTCTTTTGACATTCAATGGGCCCCTAACAGATAAAAATGTTCCTATTTGCTTATATGTAGACTTCTATTCACATCCGTCAAATAAATTTAGCAAAGGAACCCTAACAACTAAATGTCAGCCCTACCTGTCTTTTTTTTACTTTCAGTGGACCTTCGCAACTCATTCAAAAAAGATTTAGGACACCAAACCCTACACTGTTCCCCCTAAAGTTTGTAACACTGGATTTAGGGTTTACAGTTCGATGTCAGATATTTTAGTGGTTTCTCTTGTTCACTTACAACAATTTGGCAACTGTCATGACTTCCAAATATTAAGTAAATAGAAGAAAATCGAATGCTCCTATATAGCATACTTCAAATTAAAAACCAGGCAACTGAAATGAAAAAAACCCATTTATTTAAGTATGTATGTCAGATGTTAGACATATGCCATAGCAATTAAAATTATGAAAACATATCAAGTGTAATATGCCATCTACCTACTCTATCAATGATGGTAAGTTTACGTGCATTATAATGCACTATAGGTAGATCCGCCTCACTTGGAGGCCTTCATACTTTTTATATAGGAACTTGGGTTATGTCGACTTTTTTCGTTGAAAGGATACTCATCAATAAATACCACATATAAAATTGTTACAACAAGCTTCTTTTCTCCTTCCTAATGGTAGTACTTATAGCACAGAGGTTCTTTAAAGTTCAGCAGTATTTGCCTGGTAGAAATAAAACTAGATCATGGAGAAAAAACATAAGGCACCAAAAGAACAAAACATGTAACAAAAAGTGTCAATTTTCACACCTTCCTTTTGGGTTTGTACCCTTACGAAACCAATGAAGAATGGTATCTTCAGCCAGCACATCTTGATCATAAAGGGACCTCACAATATCACAAAATAACTTCATCAGTTTGGCATCTTCATAGCATTGGGTCTGAATTTTGTACATGAGTTCCAGTTCCAGCTTTCCATTTGTACAAAAAGAATTTAAAAGTTTGGCCCATGTTTTCACCTGCATGTACAACAAAATTAAAATCAGAATATATTATAAAAGAAACATTCTAGTGTGCAATTGCAATATAATGGTGCAACTGGAGGATATGCAGTTGGCTAATCACTATCATGCACTAGTCCACACAGAATACGGACATGATAAACCACCTTTTTCATGGATAAAAGCATCGATAATAGTTTCTGTTAGTATAATAAGAAATTTCTCTCGAGATCATTTGATCACTTATCTTGACCAATTGACAGGACAGTCTAGGCAAACTTGCAGACTACTTCAATGATAATATACACCCAACATCATGAACCATCCTTGTTAACACATCAACAGACAAAGATTTGTATGACATGAATGACAAATGGCCACTCAACTGGGTAACTCATTTGAGGAAAAAACAACAATATGTGATAGCACTAGAGAAATTTAAATGAACAAGAAGATGCCTGCCAACATCACCGATCATTATGAAGATATTGAGTCTATAATTATCTATACCAGGCATTTTAGCTTATATTAAGTGTTAGGTAGAATTTGTTTAATCTAAATGTCAAAACTAGTTCATCAATGTTAGGTTCATTGTTAATATGATCTAATCTAAGTCTAAAAACTTTACAAGATTGACCAAGTGTTAACAAAAGCCTTACAAATTATATTTTAAAATATTTTTTTTTCATCATTTATAAGTTAAATTTATTTTTGAGATTTTTACCCTGAGCAAAAGTACCCTAACTTGATATTTGTTAAACTAAGATTTTCTAAAATTCTTTGAATTTATTTTTGAGAGTGAGAGTTGACTTTTTTATTATAAGGAATTGGATTTTTCTCATATTTTTATTGAAATCAAATGGGAGGTGGTATTTCCCTTATTTGTGTCTTAATGAGACATTTTAAAAATTCATAGAATTTCGAAATGCAACATTTCAGAATGCAGTGTTTCAAAATTTTAGAATTTTTTGTTTGGATGATGGTTTCTAAACATGAAATTTTGTTTGAGGATTATAAAATTTTCTATAAATATTTTTCTATAATATATATAAATTTATGTAATTTTACATAAATATTTTAATAGTTTTATGTAAAATTTGAAATCTCATAGGATAGAGGTGCCCTGATTTTTCTATAAAAAGGGATGGCTCGCATCTCGTCCTATCTCGATCCTTAACCCAATCAAGTGTTCCAATACCCGCTTGGGATGCTTTTTTAATGAAAAAATTATTTGTAAAGCTTTAGTATGTTATTCAATTTTTAAACATATTTGAATTTCAAAAGTTATATTTTTATGATGAATTAGATATATTTAAATTGATAATATAATGTATGATGGGATGGAAAGCCAAGATTAGTTCAAAATCTTTGTAGATGAGATTGTCTTGGCCATCTCGACCCTCATCCAACCAAGACTTGAATCATTGCTTTTACATAAATATTGAATATTTATATAATAAATATTTATTTTTATTGTAATAACACTCATCAATATTTTAATATTTATTTATTATATATTAATTTTATTATTAATTTTAAAATATTTATTACAAATATTATTATACATATTAATAACATTTATGCAATATTATTATTAATTATGTAAATATTAGTAATAAAATATTAATATTTTAAATAAAATAAATATTCATGTAATAAATACTTTAAAAATAATAAATAAATAAAATAAATAAAATAATTATATAAATATTTACCATAAATATTTACATGTAAAATAAATTAAATAATTACATAAATTTATGTACATAAAATTTTTGTTGTATTTGTGTAAATATTTTGGTAAGTAAACAAAATTAAATATTTTGACTACTTTCAAGGAGATTTTTAGTAAGGATTTGTAAATGACATCTCTAGATTTTTGAAGTTGTAAACAATCATTTGAAGGATTTATAAATTCTATAGTATTTTAGAAATTCCCTCTTAGCAGTAGCCAAACAAAGAATTTTTATTTTGGAATTCTAAAATCTCCACTTCAAATGAAATCCCTCCTGAAAATCCCCCATCCAAACACACAACCTTAAGTAAATGGAAAGGAAAGGTTCAATACTGGTATGCAGTTCGGCTAACCTTGATTACTTATCTTAATCAAAGAACTGGTTTTGAAGTAAAAGATCCTTAGAGAAACAGTAATATTAACTGGCACAAGTAATAATAGAAGATGATAAAAAAGGGGATAAAACCAAAAGGTTGTAGAATCAACTGAATGTGCATAACCGGTCAAGTCAGATGTACTATTTAATAGCAAAGCCCAAAATCTGAGTGAATTTAATTTTCTTTCAATCCTTATGCAGAAGTTCTAGCTGCTAGCATAAGGGTAATTAAGTCATCATCAAAAGGAATAATGAAACATCCATTAGGGTCAACTTTTGATACTTAAGAAACAATCGTACTCAAACTGACTAATTATGAAAACACTGTAGTCCAGAATTGAGAGGATGCATATTAGATTTCAATGAAATCTACAATCTCTTAGCTATTTGATATCCAATATTAACTATCAAATCACCTTATTGTACAAGTCGAAATGAAATAATTATCTTTTCAAGTCAAAGGCTACGAAATCTTATTGCACGGCAGGGTTTTGATGCATTTCACGAAAATACAGGCATGAAGCATTTCATTTACTTGGCGAAGTGCAGCATTAGCATTTTGCTGTTGGTTCTTTCCAGACCATTGAACAGCATCCATCAATGCATCCCACAGCATGCGTATGACTTCTACATCTGGACAATTAGCATCTCTAGCCTGCTGGTTTACCACCTCTATGACTTCAGACACATCAATTTCTTCCGCAATCTGCACGGTCAATGCTGACTTCATCTCCTTCAGTTTGACCTCGAATATTTTCTTCTTGTTGTACTCAACAAGAGCCACCAATCCTTCATTGCTGAGTATAAATACACAAAACATGATTAAAAAACTTCAATTACATTAAGTGGATGAAGAAAAGAAATATGACCACTATGTAAATAATCAAAATATAAACTACTATGATCAAAGGTTTTAAATCTCGTAAGATGAGGCTATCCTAGCTTTTTCATGGAACGGGATGCATTGTTATCCCATCCTGTCTCAACACTTGGATCAGAAGATGCCCCAAGTTGCACCAATTAGGATCCTGGGACAATGGCAAGTCCCGTCCTAACACTTGAGACAATGTCCATCCCAGCATCTTATAGAAACACCCGCAAAGCCCTGCTACGATCTTTAGTCCACCCAAATCTAACTAATCTCATTTTGAAATGGCTAGGCAACAAATAGAGTTTTAAATTAGCACATAATCACTGTCACAACATGTTGTATTGATAAAGCAGAACAAAAACATGTATGGCAATGCAAATTATGTTAAGTATTAGAATAAAGAATGAGATTGCACAAATGTTGACTTGTAAAAATAGGGCTATCTCTAAATGAATAAAATATACATATACGATGTATTTTTCCCATGACTAGTTTCTGTACATTTGCATGAGTTCAAATTTCTTTAGTGTCAAATACTCTGCCATATCTGCTGAAACTATGTATAGCAGATAGAAGGTCCTAAGAAATACTTAAGCTAAGTTTTGACACAGAAAAATAATAATGTTCTAAATGAACACTCACGTGAAATGTTCAGAAAAAGCCTCAGAGGAGCGCTTCGCAGTTGGGAAAAAGTCCAGAAGATTATCCTCCACTTTACCCCTCTTCAAAAGAGCTACAAGATCATCTAAGCTGTCATCTGTCAAATACTCCTTGAAGAAATTAGTAATAAATGAAAGCACTAGCCCCTTGGCAACAAGATTGTCCTTGAGCAATGGCTGGAAGACAGTCTCAGGTGGAAGCCCTGATAGCTTCTGCGAAAATGCAAGGGCTGTGAAAATTGCAAGCTTCTTCCTCTCATCCTCCTCAAAAAGCTCCAACGACTGAAGGAACCTTTGCATAACATTTTCAAGATTCTTTATCAAGAAAGGCCTCCGGCGCAAGATTTTTTGTATGTAGAGAACAGATGGCAAAATAGCTTCACGTTTTGGCTCACAATCCAGAACAGAATATGGGTGTCTCTCTCCTTCATCAGGCTTTATTGTGCCAGGTTGAGTGCGGCCTCCGGTGAACACCACCTACAGTCAAGGATCATCTAAATTAAATATATTACAGAAAAATATTATAACAAAGCAAAGCTTATTAAATGTTCTCGACATTTTTTTTTTAAAAAAAAGTAGATAATCTAACAAAGTATAAGATTCAGCATAAATATGGCATAAAAAATTAAAAATCTATAACAACTTAACTACTTTAATTTCTTTAAAGAATCAGAGTTGACAAAGATAGCCCAAGCAAAAGAACAAGAATTTCTTGGAAGCTGTCAGAATCAATCAGTCCAATATGTACCATAAGACTTCCAAAAGACACGTCTTTGCACACAGACATGATATCTATCTCATTTGGAACAATCTCTTTGGGAACTGTAAGTACTACTTAATGGCCTCTGGTCATATTCTGATCCCTTTTTATAATTATGGATGGGATTCAAAAGCTTCCAGCAAACATCATTTAGGATTCAAAGCCAAGTCCATCATATTCTCTGTTCTACATTTAGGAAAGTTAACTACTAGGATTTTAATCATGATAGGAGCCACTTGGGTGATTTAAAATTCAAATTACCCTCGTTCGGTTTTGTTTCATTAGATATCCACATAAACTTCCAAAAAATGAGCTATAGGCAGATTTTAAAACTAGTCTCAGAAATATATTAACTTTAGTCATTGTAGATTCCATCTAAGCTCTCTGCTATGGCCACATTATCATGTTTTTAAATTTTTCAGTACATTCCATAATGTGTCAAGTGAGTCTGTTCAATCTAGTGGGGATTGGGACATAATGGAAGTGAAAGGATGACTAAAGAGAATAATTATGCATCACAAGAAGCATAGTGAAGGTGTGATGTGTCTTTCAAATGGAAATTAACCTTGAATTGAAATCAGGATATTGTTTTGGGACAGCATTTAATGAGAAAAGGATATAAATGATACTAGACCAAAGATGGTTTTCTTTTCTCATTCTTGAGAGAGAGAATAGATGGAGAGAGTTTTGTACATTACATTTTATGGACATCTATCAAAGGAATGAACAGAACATAATATAGTTTCTGAACATGTAAATTCCTTGGATAAAAATTTTAATGTGCATTATGTGCATTGAGTCATTGTCAAGTTCACTAGAAGGGCATATTTCATCTTTAATGAAGAATATCACGCTTACATTTAGAAAAGGAGTGCTAGTCTAACATTAAACTTTCCTGTTTCCTTATTATAGATCAAGGTAATAATTGCTAGATCAGTGTCCATCCAAGAATTTTCTTTTAAGAAAAGTCAAAGTTTTGTGGGGTAAAGATGGGGAAACAGCACATCTTCAGATATTCATGTGAAGAGAACAACAAGTCTCTTTCTCTTGCTTGGACATGTCCCAAAACACCTAACGAGAATGAGAAGGAATAAGAGGATAAAACATTATGATTAAATAAAGAAGTAGCATAATAAAATATCCCTCTACTACTTGAAAGAACAAACATATGTGATGGTAAAAAAAAAAAAAAATCGTTGACTTTAGATTCTTTTTGTGCTTCCCAAACTTTTATCTGAGTAATTTTTAAAAAAGGTTCTAGAGTTCAATTTCAAGTCCTATTTTAAGTAGGATTGCTCTGGAAGAATCTTGCTTCAGGCATGCATTCAGTAGGATAAGTCATATAATCATTAGCATTTGATTGTTGGCTATTTTAGATGGTCATCTGCGTAGGACTCTTTGGATTTGAAATTTTGCAATCTTAGGAAAGTTTTTGGAGACTGGCTACTTGGTCATCAAGAGTCCTACTTTACTTACAAAATAAGTCAGCGAAGTCCATAAAGGGATTTACAGTTTACAAGGGCTGTGTAAAAAATCAGATGCATGATTTATTTGGAAAAAAGAAAGAAATTCCTTGAAACAGTTTCTGCTCTCTCTTTATCTCTGCGTCTCCTTCCCTTCTCCTCTTAACCTATTTTCTGTTATCTTTGATATCTACTGATGTCATCTCCATTATGCATGTACTATTTTCTATATTTTAGTCATACATCAACTGTGGACCCACTCATTTAGCCCAAAGTCTGTTAGAATTGTATTTCTCCTGTCCATCCCCATCACAAAAACCAAAGGGCAGGTTTATTTAAACTTTAATTTGATCATAACAGTCAAAATTCCTTCTTCTGCTTTGAATATGAAAACTAGACAGCCAGCATGGCCTTTGGTCTTAAACCCTGGAACCTTCCACACGTGTAGGCCATCCCTAAGTAGTCTGACATTAAACTTGTATCATAGCTAAAAAAAAATCCTGCTCTATTCTTGTCTTCTTTTCCTTTATCTTTTTTCTACAGTTTTTTTTTTATTTAGCTGTTTCATTGTGTTATCAAACAAGGAGTTGAAGTTTTAAGGTAGCGTTTGAAGTGATTTTAGTCACCACCCTAAAGATATCGGCAAGTCACATTAATGAAGTGCACATAACTAGCAAATGGGTTGATTTGGACATCAATCCAAATATTGTCGTATTTGGATCATAACAAAAGTGTTAATTAAGACCTACAGTTTAAGCGCCAAACTTAGTCTAGGATCCTAATTTGGCCATTTAGATCATCCGACGGCACATTGGATCAAGATCAGCATATGAATTCATCTAGCTGGTCTAATCCATGAAATCTTTAGCATCAATTAAAATCCAATTAGCATAAATTGGATCGATTGCAATGATTATACTCGGTCATCGGCTCGATGCCCAGCCTTTCAACATACATTGAGTTCAAGTAACTTAGGTTTAGATTAAGGCATTTAACCTAATTCAATATGGATGGGCCAAGCCACATTTAGATCAAAATCTTGAATACCCAATTGGGACCACAACATGTGATCAAAAGAAATTAAAGAGATAACTATAACATCAAATTGAGATGGCTGGGTTGGTCTAGGGATTAGATTAAGGTTTTGGTCCAAAAGATCATGGGTTCAATCTCACCTTTTGATTTATACGAATTCTGAAGCCACGTCACTTTTTTCACTTTTTCTATCTTTGGGATTCATAACTATGTGGATTCAAGAGTGGGAGAGGTGACCAGACATAGGCTTGGCTATATTCGAATATAACCAAGTCTACCTCATATTAAAATATATCATATTATAGAATTAAAGTATAATATATAAATAAAATATATCTGATATACTAATGATTATAATATAATATTATTGTAATACATTATTTTACTATTATTTAATAATTATATTATATATTATTAAAAGTATAACAATTATTATCTAATAATATAATATCACAATATTATGATATATTATTATAGCAATATTTCAAAAATATATCATGATATAATATAATGTAATATACTAATATGAGCTGGACTTGGCTACATCGCCAAATCTAATTGCCCTTTCTATCATTGGATCCACACGGATCATGGACCTCAAAATGAAAAAGGTAGGTTGGCTTCGGCATCTATGTGGGTCCAAGGGTAAAAAATATGGTCAGATTTAAGTCTTGGCTACACGCGAGCGTAGCCAAATCTCAGCTCATAATAATATTACCTTGGTATGCTATATTACAATATTTTCTAAAACTATAATATTATTATATTATCTTATTTTACACTACATACTATATTATAATATTATAATATATATAATAATAATTTTAATATATTATGTCATATTATTGTAGTTATATTATATTGTTATTATGTTATAATATATGTTATTATTCTCATGGTTCGAATCTATGACGTTCAAATCTAATGAAAATAGCTTTCCTAGGTAAAGCTTTTAATAGCTTTTGCATTACCATAAAAGTACTTTCAAAATTTTTACCAAATATCCTAAAAATGCTAAAAAGCACTCTTACCCCTTTAAAAGTGGGTAAAAGTGCTTTTGGGCTGCCCAAAAGCTTTGCCAGATAAGGCCTTAGTCTAAAATATGTAGAACCATATTCCTCTCATTCTCTGATCATATAAACCCTAGGGCAAGTTTATTTAAACTTTAACTTGATCATAACAGCCAAAAACTCACTCTTCCTCCTTGTTTATGAAAACTGGGCAGTGAGCAAATTCTTTGAATTTGAACTTTAAAAGGAAATTAATACTTCAAACTTAGAGACAGCATGATTATTTGCACATGAAAGGGCGCTTGCTGCAATACTCACACCTCAACCTGATGCTTTGGGTTAAAGTCTTGGGTGGTGCATTACCATTTGACCTGAAAAATTATGGTTCAAGTGGGCCTCCCTTTATTTCAAAGAAATATGCATATGGCTCCTCAATATGTCGGTGCTTCTGCTGACATTTTTTTTTTATTAATAGGTTGCTCATTACTATTCTCATTTGGCATGGAAAGGTAGAAAAAATTAGGGTTTGCACATGTATATTCAACATACTTTGAAAGAGATTGACTGCCTTTCAATGCCAACTTGCTAGCACCATCTACAATATTTCTCTTTGAAAAACACATTGAATACTATGTATTCATATAATGAAATTTATCTATGAAAAGCTAATAGACGGCTAATACATTGGTCTTTAAAAAAAAACTCTTTGGCAGGTACTTGATTTCTCAGACATCACCACAATCATCGTATTGAATCACACCCTTCCCCCTTATAGTTCAGACTGAGCATAAGAGAATCTTGATGGCCCGCAACAAATATACACCTATCATGCCAACTAATTTGTTCCATTGTAGGCCCATATCCCAAGCTAACCTAGGACAAGAATTGGCACCAATGCCAAAGGTTAATGTTAGATTTACCTTGACCTATAAGAAGGTTTTAAATCTCATGGAAATAAGTCATCCTAGCTTTTCCACGGAATAGGGGACACCACATCCCTCCTCATTCAGCCTTGACACTTATGATACGAGATGTTGCAGGACAAACCAATTGGGACACTAGAATAATGGCAGAACGGTCCTATCCTAATACTTGAGACAATATCCTATCTTGGTGTCCCGTGAGACATTCCATTGGGATTTGAAACTCTATCGATTACTACATCAAACAGAATAATTATTAGATAGTTTTGTTAATGAGAAAGAGACACGATATAACAACCAACCTTTATCTTTTCTTTCACTATTACGTCTACAAAATTTTAATTAATATTTCTATTCAAGTGTCCTTTAGAGCTATATAGGATGAAAGTTTTAAAAGATTGAGACATAGTTTTTCTTATTGTACTTGTAGCCTTCGTAATACCTAGGAATAATAAAGCTCATGACCTTTAATATTTGAGAATCCTAGAATTTAAAAGTCATTGTTTTGAATTACCCCAAAAACCTAGATTTGTACTTGAGCTAGAAAATCAACTTTTTATATATAAGAAAATTTGAATATATGAGTATTTTTGTTTAACTCAACTCAGGAGAAGTTTCTTATTTACATGATATAATATTCAAGTAGCTGAAAATACATAGTGATATTTATGTGAATACAGTGGTGATATCAATCTGCCTTTAGCTATTTATTCATCTACCTTAAAAGCCATATACCTAACCTACCTATTGAACTAACTTAAGCCAACTCAACTAATCTAAACTCAACTAAGCCTTAATTCCAATCTAGTTGGGATCAGCTACATGAATCTTTTTGC
Organism: Calamus simplicifolius; assembly: GCA_900491605.1. Classification (NCBI taxonomy): domain Eukaryota; kingdom Viridiplantae; phylum Streptophyta; class Magnoliopsida; order Arecales; family Arecaceae; genus Calamus; species Calamus simplicifolius. Next base: position 770,265 of record UESW01004357.1, on the reverse strand, counting down.
TCGACCTAGGGTCATATTTTCTATATGTGCCTCTAACCTGCTTTCCTTCTAAATATATCAAATCACTCCTTTGTATCGGTGCATCCTATAACCTACATTATACATATCTATAGAAACTGATAAAATGAGCTAGTAATCAATAATTGCCTACCAAATATACTAATTAAACTGGAACCTACCTAGGAAAAAGAATTGTCCATAAAAAAGGGTCATTGCATCTAAACTCTACCAAACCATGAATACATAAACCCTTCTATGATATAACTAAGTCTGTTATTTAAAAAATATATATACTTAAGCATTTTTAATTACGTATAGTGTCACCTCTTAATTAGGATACACAATTAGGTTTGCCATCTCGATACTAGACTTGTATCGATACCACATTGGTATAGTATCCATACACTCAGTACATGGATCGATTCAGCGTACTGAAACTTGGTATCAAATGTTGGTTTGGTACCGGTAAAGTAAGGTATGTCTAGTATGAGACTATATACACTTGTATGGCATGCCATGGTACACAAGACGCAAATATAAGAGAGAGGGAAAGCAGCAAGCAAGACATTATTTTTTAATTTAAAAGCAAAAGAATACCTCGAAGAAGGTATCACCATATCGTGAGAAATTAAGATCTGAAGATTCGATGCTTTTGGCAACAAGTTCCTGCCAAAATTAATTGTGCGCTTCATGAATAACATATAATAACAGTGGCAAAAGGGAAATACAAACACATACGAACAAAACCCCTAATTTTCTTGAATAGGTTTGGACATTTTGATCAGTTTTATTGCATATTTTTATTACAATAATATAATAATTAAGATGGAAGAGAGAACTGTGACAAGACCATGAATACTCAAGCATTTGTGCACTTTAGAATTAATTCTTGTGTATCTGCTCAATATAAGATGCTCTCCTTGCCCTTCTCATGAGCTTTTGAGTAATAAGGTGTAGTTAAAAGAAAATATCATAATCTTTCACTAGTACAAATTTGCTCTGCCATACAAATAAGCAGAGATAATGAAATCTGGCGATATGCCTTACCAGGTCACCAGCATTATCCAGATATATTTGGACCACTGCATCTGCAAAAGCTGCAGGGTCCAAGGGAGCTGCTATATTTCGTTTGCGGGTCTTAATCCGCGCGCCACTGCATTTTAAGAGAACATAAAATGATCAAGATTCCAGTTAAGTGATTAATAGAAAACAGAAGAATCTAAAAGAATATAATGGAATAATTCTGTCACAGTATGTTTAACGTACTCTATATGGTAGTGAATCAAAGGACATCATTGTTATGTTCAATTTACAATGCTTCTGTATAGCACTGAGTACCAAGGATATACTTCAGACAACTATCCCACCATGATTCTGAGATAACTAGCTAAAGCAATCAAAATATGTAAAACCTCATAATTCATCCTTACCATGATGTACTAACAAAGTAACATTGTGTCCATACTCTCAGATAAGGGATCTTTTTCCTTTTTATAATGATCACCATCCATCCAAGGGTAAAATCGGAATGGGACCACATGACCTATTTATATCCCAGACAAGAATTGTCGGCATTGGTATTGGCATGTTGACCATAAATGTAACTTTTTTGTACCCCCCTGCAATGGTTGATTATAATGGAAGTAATTTTTTCAGTTAAGCCCATTAAACCCAATGTTCTATGATGTTGCAAAGATAACTCAAGTGATTTTCACAAGAAAAGATATTGAAGATAATGTAGACCAAATGCCTCTTATTTCTGAAGGGTTGCAATTGCAAGTAAAAGCTTTCAAAGAATTCAGATTTAAATATGTGGAGTTTCATAAATACAAAATAAATACTTTTATGCTCTCTTTAGATTGATTTCAGCCTAGTTACAGGACAGGCATGTGATCTTTTATATTGTTCAAATGAAAACGCTTTATACATTCATCCATAAGGTCTGGCATTCAATTTTCTCATAGGAATATGTACTTCTATTTGTAATCTAAAGAGATTATAACAAAAGCGTAGCTGACAAACTGTATGGCATGTCAGTTTGACCTTTTGCTTCCATTCTTTATTTTCATTTGTTTGTAGCATGCATCAGTTTATTTGCTTATCTACTTAAGCAAAGGTTCGTAGAAGTTTCTGAATGAGTTGTTACTTCATATGCTGGGTGCCATGGTGAAATATAGTGAGACAGGTGATCTTTAACTTGGACTCGTTACATACTAGGACAGTAAATTGTAAGCTACTACCTATTAGTGCAGACAAATGCTATTCATAGATTCTTTCCACAGGTGATGACTTCAAGATCCTTAATTTTGGCAACCTTTTGCTGGGATTATAAATAGTAAGTTACTGCTTGTCTTCTTTTGATTTAAAAATCCAAACCCAGATCCTTCCCTCCTTTTTATTGAGGAACTGTGTTGCTTTGAGGCAATGACTCCATCTCAGCGTAGTTAATGACTAAAAGAGCATTTCACAATTCCCTAGTTATATTCATGCTAATCAATTAGTACCATTGAATCTCAATGGTAATGTAAACCAATTTTATGGTAAACTATCCAACCTTAACACATGCCAATGAAAATAATAAATGTTTCAAAACCCCAAATAGTAAATATCTTGGGAAACCCATGTCTATAATTTTTTACAGATCAAAACATCCTAAAGCTTCCTTAAGAACTTACCTACAAAATGAAATGGAATTATCTTTAACCCTGATTTCAAAACATCAAGATTAATTCATGTCATGAATCTCACCATCTCTTACATCTAGCTTGAGAGCCTTCATACATTCTTTTTCACTTTCAACAAATCTCTCTAAATCTAATTTCTTTCTTTTTATTGTTAGCTAGAAACAACTATGAAACTATGATTTTCTAGCTCAACATAGATTTTTTTTTGCCTAATCTAGCACCTTCAAAACTACTCCTCAATTAAGTGTCAGCAGCAACTCTAAGTCATCATCACCACGGAGCAGCATTCGTTACTTAGGCCAAATGAATAAGACCACCAATGTAGTAAACTAGGTATGCACATACCACAAAAATGAGCTAGTTGACTAGCTGATCACTAATGTGTTGCTAAAACTAAAAGGATACAGGCAACATTAAGAAATTTACTGGATAACAAGTATGCGGATAGCTCTCATAGAAGAGATCAACAGATCGACTTTTAACTTTTCCAATAGAGGAAGCAGAATGTAAACTGCACAAAAAGATCTTTCTTAAAGCAAAAGTGTCAAAAAGAAAAAGAAAACTCATGCAACCTATACATTGAGAGCTACATGAAATAGTTTGATCTGACCAAAAGTGTAGAGAACCTTGAAAAAGAACACCTGCATGTTAAAGAATGATCACAAATGGCAGTGATTCCAACAAGGAAGGTGGTGCTTGGTATTCTTCAAATTTATATACACGAGGATTTCAAATTGCAATGTAAAACCAGAGAATGTCTTACGAATACTGTGCTTACAAATTCATGTTATAGGTCATATGTTCATTCTCGAGCCTATGAAGATAGATGAAATTCCTAAAGAAAATTAGTTAAATGACCCCGTTATCATTATATGCAGTGGTTTGAGATTGAGAACAAGGAGAAGAGTAAATCATTATCAAACAGCATGGTTAGTTAAGAAAAGGTTCTGAAGTGTCAAGAAGGAAATTAAGCAAGAAACTAAAATTTATAAACTGTTGTCCCACAAAACAGATTAGGCTTCACTTATGTTGCATGAAAGAAAATCAAGTCCTCCAAGGCTACTTTCCCCCATATGGAAGTAAATATTTTGGTGCTTATCTATACAAGTTGAAGATGTAGCACGTCCATTAACAGATGACCTAAAACTTTTCACTACAAAGAGAAGATTTGATGGAAGGTTACGATCAAATGCTGATACAGCTCAGCAAGCAAGCTCACCATTCACATGACTTCTACATTTTTATGTGAATTATAATTCAACATCCGATTTCTTCTTTAGTAAATTTAACTGATTAAAGGTACAGTCCAGTAAATTTCTTACTGCTTTTGGTGCACATAATCTATTTTGTGCCCTGTTTTTAAGGAAGAAAGAAAACATTGCAACATCCTCTACTCAGATTCCACTTTCCCGGCAATGGGAAGAGGGGGTTTCCTACTTAGAAAGTCAAGTTATGTATCAACCTTTTAAGACATGTAACAAGAACTTATCCCTTAATATACATGTATAAAGGATCCTTGGAAGCCTATAAGAAAGTAAATTATATTTGACATCTATAAAGAACACTAGATGAATGAGAGGAGCCCAAGAGATTCTGAAGTATTCCGTGTTTGGGGTTCAGGGAGAATGAAAATCATGGAATGTAACTCAAAGATTAAAAAAGCTAATTGAGTGTTCTGAGGGCCTAATGCTAGTATAGCCATGAATTTGTGATGATGGCAGACAGCTTGTGATGTTGTATGAAAAGCAAGAACCATGCCAACATCTAAGAAGAAAGCATTATGGAGCCAATAAGAAGGTCAAGACACAATGGAGCCAATAACATTGAATAAATATGCTGCACCTTGTTTTCTTCTCTGTAGAGAGGTAGTAAGGAAACAATAACCCTAGTTAACAAGAACCACTGATCCTCATAGGATGCATGAATAATATGTAACTATTCCTCTAAACAAACACACAAAGAAAACGTACCAAAAACCTTCAAAGCTACCAATTTAACAAGGAAATCTACAGGGAAAAAATATAAAATGGAAACACTTGCTATGCAATATGTATGCTCTAGCATCGAGAATAAGCTAGGGACAAACCCAAATTATTAGCTTGTTAGGGTCAATCACTTTTTAGTATTCAACTAATTTTGTTCTTTGCCAACAAATAAATTCTCAAAAAAGCAGCAACTTTATTGATTCTGGATTTTTTAATCAAAAAATATATTAAAAAAGTCAATTGGAATCAGATTCCTTGAAAAACACATTTGCAAATGCTTTAAGGAGCATGATCCTGACATCCAGATAAACAAACTTAGATAACCGTCAACTACCTCCAATGATATTTCTCTCAAACAAGGTACACTGAACCATACCGAACCATCAGATATGGGGTATTCTAAACCATTCCAATACAGAACCGATACAGTTCATCATTTCAAAATGGTATGGAGCCCAAACAGCCCCGTACCGACCTCATACCACATTGAACTGTCCCATACCATGTTAAACCAGGGAGGTTCATGGGTTAGGGCCTCTCAGTTCACCTAACTGGTACACCACCAGTTTGGTATGGTGAAATGATATCAATTACTGGCACAACAAATCTTGCTCTCAAACAATGAAAAAGAAATCAATTGAAACTATTTTTGTCCCATCACATGTTTGAATTATCTTGAGCACTTAAACATGGAAGGAAAAAGGCTTTATAAATTTCAGCAACCATAGCGAACAGAATTAAACAATTTTAGCCTTCTCTTACAGAAATTCCTCTTAAAAGGTCTACTCTATGCTTAAACAAAAGATCTTTCATATGAGATATTGCTTCTCCATAAGCACAACATTTAACAATTAGATTCTTCTATCAATGGTCTTGAACCTGCTTCAAAAAATCCTAAAACTCCCCACAAATTATACTTTGTCTTTAAAGGAAAAGCCTTTTATAGATTATATCTCTCAATTGATACAACCAATGTTTTAAAATCCCATGGGATGGGGCTATCACGGTCTTTCTATCAAATGGTTGCATCACCATCCCAACCCATGCCAATGCTTGAAATAAAGGATGTCCCAAAACACACCAATTGGGTTGCTGAGATGACAACGTTGCAGTCCCGTCTCAATTCTTAGGATGGTAACTCGTCTTGACATCCCATGGAACGTCTCACCGAAAATTGAAACCATGGATACAACAGTTAATGGTTAAAATCCTCTACCTTTCGAATATACTGACATATGAAACTTCTAATATTCTCTTAAAATCCTTTGAAAGCTAGGTCCAACATGCCGATTGGAACATTGGGATGATGATGTAACAATCTCGTCTCAACACTTGGGATGACAACCTGTTCTAACATCCGATGGGATATTTCACCGAGATTTGAAACCATGGATACAATGGTAATAGGTGGAATCCTCTACCTTTGGAATATGCCCACATATGAAACTCCTAGTGTTCTCTCTTAAAATCCTTTAGGAGCCAAGTCCACACTCTCATACTATCCCCTCTTGCATCCACTCCTGCTTAAGGTACCTAATGTGAATGCTCAGCGATGTGCAACTAGATATATCAAAATACCCTTTTACTTCCTCTCACATGTGAAAATAGAGCGGAAAAGGGTCACAATAGTTGAGAAACGGTAAGGATTAAATAATAAGACAAACAAATCAATATTCTGTGTATACATTTAGAAAAGAGAAAAATATTCTGTACAACTTTTTGTTTTAACTTTCCATATGCTGTATCTCAGCACTAGCAATGCTGTGTGCCTGAAATTTAGAAATTCCAGTTCTCTGCAATGGTAACCCTTTGGTTTAAGGCTCAAGGCTAGGGATTTTGTGCATTGTTGCTGCCGCATATAAACAACACCCTTCATTATTATTCGCTAGAAATATGCAGCATGAAATCATAAAACGATCTCAGAGATTGTGGATATCTTAATAATATAATTCTGTCATACTTAACTCAAACATAGTGATCAACAAGAAAAACAGACTTGGAATTAAATTAAGAATCAAGTCACCAGATAATGAGAAACCATGAAAATTTGTGCAACATTATTGAAACATTAAATGTTAAAAATGTTATATGATTTATGCAATATCATCTAAATACAATAATCACACACACACACACACACACATATATATATATATATATCATCTAAAAAGATCATTTAAAAATGTTATAGAGAGTGGCGGGGGTAGACTTGGCTACACTCAAATGTAGCTGAGCATAGATCCGATTACCTCTCTCACGCTTAGATCCACACAGTTCATGGATCCTAAATATGTAAAAAGTGAAAAAAAATGGATAGCTCCGGAATCCGTGTAGATCCAAGGATGGAGGAAGGTAACCGGATCTTGAACTTGATTACATTCAAATGTCACCAAGTCTACTATATATATATATATAGTACAAATCTTTAAACCAATCAATTGTCAGCAAATTCTGATTTATGTATCAACACAAATAGCTTTGTTATTTAAATCATAATATTTCCCATTACCCAAAAGATCCAGAGCAGGTGTAAGATATCAACTACATGAAATTTTAAAAAGAAATGGTTATAATTCATAGCTTCAGTTTAAATCATTTTCAGATGAAATAACTTTAATTATTCTCATATAAAATAAGTTGATTGTCTTTAGCTCAAAAGCTAGTAACAGATAAAAGTCCAGTCATAGACAAAAGCTCCTAAGTATCATCATGAGAAAGAAGTAGCTGAAATTGACAAAGCATTCATAAAAATGGAACATATGGATAAGTCAAATGTTAAGACATTATCTATCAATGACAAGTGAAGACATAAAAATGCCTAGATATGTTCCATCTCTAAATTAGACATCAAAGATCAGTGTGACACTATGCATACACTGAACTGCAACTCAAAACTAATGGACCACAGTGGGAGCAGTCTCTCAAGGTTTTTAAAAAGTGTTCTAAGGCTAATTCTTATGCCCAAATACTAATTTGGCACTCAACCAATGATAGAATCTTAATTGGGAGCTAGAATAGTCATCTTCAATTGTTATTGAGTCCTTATTTTATGTTTATTCAAGTTAAAATTGCTGGGTTAATTTTATTTTTCTTTAGGTAAGGGTATTTTGGTAATTTCAAGAATTTCTCGAAAATTAGTCATCCAAGAGTTTATTTTTGAATTAGTTATTTATTAGTCTTCTTATATACTTTATTAGAGTCTAGGATTTATTAATTTCCTAGTTAAAGTTGTAGTCAAATTAGTAATTCATTTAGTAATCCTATATCTATTTGGTTTAGGAATATTTTCTTTATATATATGAATATAAACTCTCTCCATAAAACAAAAGAAGCAACTTTTGAGAGAATTCTCCAGCAATTTTGCTTTGAGATTGTGCGATGCAATCAACCCTTTAATGTGATGCCAAGGAACCCTAGGTGTGATCCCTATAACCTTTCTTTCTTTTTATTATTTTTCTTGTTCAATTCAAGTTCCTAAAGTCCACTCATTTATCCATGCTCACACTGCTGTTCTCCTCTCTGATGGTGGGATATAAAGGTCCTATATAAGAGAGAGATAGGGTTTTCTTTCACCTTCATTTGGAATAACATATCTCTAGAGCCCTCTTCCTCCTTGATCTCAGAATGGTAAAACAATACCTCATAGGAGTCAGTTCCAGAAACTAACTCAACCAGTAGGCCTATATGGATGTTGACCCGGTCAAACCAGTTTATCCGTCAACATCTTTCACTCGTATACATAGAACCTAGAACTCTCAATCTTATTCACGTTCTTTAGAGCATGCAACATGATAAAACACATAGTGGGATCACTATGTTAAGTCACCATTTAACTAATGTGGCACATCACCAATTCAATTTCACCTGTGCCCGAAATAGATAATCCAATCACACCAAATAAAATATACTCAAACCTCTTAAGAAACATACCTCTGAGCAATATTCAAAACCACAAGGTCAAATGTACGTATCCATGATCATATATAACTTATGCATAATAATCGCTCGACTATGGATCACAAACATCTGACCTAGTAATGTCCCATTTTTGTGATCCATGAGAGATGGGGTTACATGAGACATCACTAGGTCAAATGTTTATGATCCATAGCTCGAATAACTATTATGCATAAGTTGTATTAATCATTGATATAGACATCTAACCTAATGGTTTGGGTATTGCTCAAAGAGAAGTCTCTTAAGGGTTGAGAGGACTTGATCTAGTGTGATCGAATTATCTAGAATATAGGTAAAATTGAATTGGTAATGAGCTATGTTAGTGAGATGGTGACTTAACATAATGCTTTCATTGTGCGGGTTTCATCAAATCACATGAGGTAAGAATGCGAATGAAATTGAGAATTCTAAATCCTACATAGATGAGCGGAAGATGTTGACGAATGACCTGGTTTGACCATATCAATGTCCACATAGACCTGATAGTCAAGTTAGTTTCTAAAACTCACTCCCACCCTATATCATTTTATGACACCATTCCAAGGCTCGAAAAAAAAAAAAAAATAGTTTCCAAGATACGTTCTTCCGACGAAGGTGAAAGAGGACTCTTTCTCTCTCTCTCTTAAAGGAAGAGACTTATACATGTGAGTGTGGATAAAGAGACTCTGGGCTTCCCTCCGGTTGGTGAAACCAGGATAGAAGAAATCGTGACTATGGAAGCGAAGTCCTCGATCCATGATCATCCATATCCACGTAATCCGTCTACCCTCTCATTCCCCAACAGTTTGTATGTCTAAAACAATCAGATAATAATTATCCAATAAATCTGCTTACTTACTACCAGATTATCTCATTGAACACAAAGCAAAATAGATTAAGGGAAAGGACATAAACTTACCCAAGAGTTGGTCTCTCCTTTGAGCTGCCAGTAAGGACCAAAACAACAAATATCAGCCAAATCACTATCAGAAAATATGTATTTAAATAAAAAAACGGTACTCAGGAACAAAAATAACTCTAATAATATATTAAACAAAATGTAACTGCAGCAAGGAATTGGGAAAGTACAGGGAGAAAAATCCTGATTCATAAAAATCAGAAGAAAACTTTTATTCTTCTAGCCTGACTTTGACGCTTGAGAACACACCCAAAAGGTTGAAAGAACCAAGGAACGAAGAAAAGAAGAAATTCACGAAACCACTAAAAGAAACCATTATTTTTCTTGTTTAAGATGAGAAATAAAACAGGGTGACAGAGGGAGATACTTCTGAGCCTAACATCGGAATCCATCAGGGCAGTGGATCCGCTCAATCAGATCAGAGCATCAAAAGGTCAAAAATCGATCCATCCGAAAAGAATTGGAAACTCAAAATATTTCACAAAAATAGCAGAGAATGTATGAAATCCCAAACGATTTCAAAAAAAAAAAAAAAAGAAAGGAATTTTTATAAAAAGGAAGATCAAACTCATGGAAGGCAAAAGTTTGATGATTAGAACAGATCTGACCTCATAAACCAAGATCGAAGGGGATCGAAACGGGAGGAAAGAGCGGGTAGCAAGTAGAGAGCGAGCTCTTCTTGAAGAGATTTGAGGATATAATATGGCGAAGATTACGGTGTTAAGGACACGGCGGAAGCTTTTATCGCGCAAAACCGAACACCAAACGGGACGGAATGCGGATGCCTTTCTTTTGCTAAAAACTATATTTTAACGCTGAATTTAATTCAGTTTCCTAACTTTAAAAATTTATAAATTAATTTTACTTTTTATTTTATTTAATTTTTATTATTAAAATAAAATAACATTGTTAATAAACTTTTTACGTTACACCGCGCGCAAGTGGGGAGGAAGCCCTCCTCCTCCGGCGGAAGGGGCCGTAGAAGGCCCCCCGCCCCCTTACTCCCTTCCTCTGTTTTATGTTTTTTCCTCCCTTCCCCTCTCTCTCCAGGGATGACGAAGAGATCTAAGGGGCTGGTGCTGGTGCTCGCCAGGAGGCCGGAGATGACGCGGACCTCGCCGCCGCCTTTGATGGCGCAGCTCCGGATGAAATACGTGTGGATCTGGGGCCGATCAAAGCGGTGGACCATCGACCAGGCGATGGTGGCCGAGGCATGGATCCTCTGGGCCACCAGCGAGGAGGAGGGGGTTTCCTCCCCCTCTCGCGCACAGCGGAAGCAGCCGAAGCGCACCGCGTCTCTCCTTCTTCCTTTTCTTTTTCTTTTCTTTTCTTACTTAGCAATGAGATGGAGAGTCGTTTTTATAACTGATGCATTTTTGCACTGATTTGACAATTAAGGGATGGGTTTCAAAGATATTGGGAGGTGTTAAAGAGAAAAATGCCAACTTAGCAATGAGATAGAGAGTCGTTTTTATAACTGGTGCATTTTTACACCGATTTGATAGTTAAGGGATGGATTTCAAAGATATTACAGGGGAGGTGTTAAAGGGGAAAACGTCATTTCAAATGGCATTTTTTCGGTGCCATTTCATCTCCCGAAGCTCGGCCAAGTCAGCCATGGAGCTGACATGGAAAGCCATGAAATCGCCACATGGTGTGGCGATTTCACTATTCTGAAATCGCCACATTATGTGGCGATTTCATATGAAGTGAAATCGCCAAATGCTGTGGCGATTTCACTTATTGTGAAATCGCCACACCATGTGGCGTTTTTCTCTGGGTTTTTAACCCCCAGCTGCCCGATTCTCTTCTCTTCTTCTTCTTCCTCCTTCTCCCAGCCGTCCGCCTGTTTCCATCTCCTGCTCGGTGGCAACCATTCCTTCTCTTTCCCGGCAAGCTCCCACTTCTTCCTCCTCTTACCTCTCATCACCCTTGCCTTCCCGATCATTAACTGCAGTGAGTATTTAAAATATTTTTTGATAACCACAAATACCGTGCCCTAACTATCTTTGCATCATATTCGTTTATTCGTTTAATGTGCTATGATATTAAAGTAAATGCAACTAGTTATTCAGATGCTGATTTTATTGATCATATAGATGATAAAATAACAATATTTGGACATTTAAAGTTTTCCTTTTGATGGCACCGTTATATCTTGATTTGGCAAGAAAATAGATTACATTTATAGGCGTATACATAAGAGGCTTGATAAATTTATTATCACCCTTTATTTCAGATGGAAACTGTATGTGTTCTGCTATATTATGATGGATCAATTGAACATGGCGGCCAAGAAGGGATACATTATAATCAACCTCCACGTAAATGTTTGAAATTGAGCATGGGAACACGCTTTGCTGAGTTAGTTGATCAAGTACATACAGCTCTAACAATTTTAGTACAGAGATATATCATCAGATTGATGTGGAGATCTCCGACATTGAATCAAAAATATGTGCTTCTTCCAATTGAGGACGACGACGATGTGGAGCACATGTTGACATTTCCCTCGAAGTATCCTGAATATCGGTGTATTGAAGTCTATGTTTTAAGGGATAATGTTGCAGAGCCATATATTGTTGGTCATATAGAGAATGTTTATAACAGTTCTCCTATAGCCCAGCAGCAGGAACAAGTTAGGACTCCTGTGGATTTTTCAATGATTGAGGAATTTATGCCATCAGTGCAGAGTGATGATGTGATAAACAATCAGTGTAATATTGATAGTCGGGGAATGGAGTCAGACGAGAGTGCAGATGATGACTATTGGCCTGAACATGATAACTCAGATGAAGAGTCAAATGAAGATGAAGAGTCATATGGAGATGATATAGTTCATGAGACGGGCTTTAGTTCCATTCCTACATATAATCATCCAGAACATATTCCAACCCAGGTACATGATCACCAAGCCTTTGCAAATGAACAAGTTCCAGAATTTTATGATGAGTTGAATTTGCATGATGGTGGATGTGTTAGTACTCCGAGAGAGTTACCCTTCAACTCCCAATTTTGGGATCCATCAATTACTGAGTTTGCTAAAGGATTATTATTTAATACTAAAGATGAACTAAAAAGAGCATGTGACATGTATCACATCAAGAAGCATCGCACATATAATGTGGTGGAGTCAAAAAAACTGTTCTGGTCTGTGAGATGTGTCTCTTCAAGTACTATCCAATGGTGTCCGTGGAGGTTGCGTGCTACTAAGTTGAAGAAGCATGGATTTTTTGAGATCACAAGGTATGAAGGGCCGCACACTTGTTTATTCAGTAATTTAACTCGGGATAACAAACATATTACTTCTCGAGTTATTAGCTATGCTGTTCGACACATTGTGGAGAAAGATCCAAGTGTGAATATTGAAGCTATTATAGCAACCATTGCAGAACAATTTCACTATACAGTGTCATATTCGAAAGCATGGCGTGGAAAGCAGAGGGCATTGATTGATATATTTGGTGAGTGGGAACCATCATATGCAAAGCTTCCTAGATACATGCTTGCACTGCAGAATGCTAACCCTGGAACAGTTGTATGTTGAGATTTCTACAGTGAAGCAAGTTCATATGAACATGTCCTGAATTATGTATTCTGGGCATTTCAACCATCTGTTGAGGGGTTTCGGTATTATCGCCCGGTGATTTCTATTGATGGAACACATCTTTATGGAAAGTACCGGGGGAAGATGCTGATTGCGACAAGCACTGATGCTGATAATAGGATATTTCCACTGGCATATGCAATTGTTGATGAAGAGTGTACAACTAGCTGGAGCTGGTTTTTGCTGAGGCTTAGGAGGCATGTTGTGAAAGATAGAAATGGCATTTGTCTTATATCTGACCGACATCCAGGTATACTGAGTGCCATAGCTGATAATCTAATTGGATGGGCTCCACCAAGAGCTTATCATCGATATTGTTTGAGACATGTTTGCAGTAATTTTAACTCGAGATTCTCAAATGTTCAGTTGAAAAGAGCAGTCTGGAAAGCAGGGAGTGAACATCAGCTTCGGAAGTTTAACTTTCTAATGGAAAGGATTAAAACAATCAATGCAGAAGCTTGGTCTTGGCTATCGGACTTAGAGCCGGAGAAGTGGACATTGGTACATGATGGGGGCTTTCGCTACGGAACATTGACAACCAATCTCTCGGAGGTTTTTAATTGCGTGTTGAGGGGAGCTAGAAATGTGCCAATTACTGCGTGTGTACAGATGACATTTCGTCGTCTCGTTAAATACTTCAACACCAGACGCGCAGAAGCCTTAAGGTATGTACAAGAGAACCCTAACAACCTTTTCACTCCTCAGATTTTGATTAAGGTTGCTGAAGGTCAGGCCAAAGCTAATGAGCATAGAGTAACGAGATACAACATGCAAAGAGCTACTTATGAGGTCGTGACTAGGAGGTTCAGTGAAGCTCTCAGGGATGGAGGCAACGTTTAGACTGTTTCTCTTAGTGACCGTAATTGTTCATGTGGGAAGTGGATACTATATAAATATCCATGTACACATGTGTTAGCAGTGTGCCAGGAGATTGGCATGGACTCAGCGGCTTTTGTTGATGAAGTATATAGTATTCGCTCCTACATTTCTGCCTGGGGTGGAGAGTTCAAGTCTTAGGCCGAAGAAAAGAGGAAAGCCAAAGTCAACTCGGATCCGCAACGAGATGGACGAGGTTCAGCCTAGAAGAACGACTCGATGTTCTATTTGCAAGCAAACGGGTCATTCAAGATGCCGTTGTCATAATGTAACTGGTGGTCCTTCAGGATCATAAATTTATGTACTCTTTAAGTAAAACGGTCATTTTTGTGCCTATTATGTACTTCTCTCCGGAACAAGACTATATATTGCTGCATTAATGACGTAAATGTGCCTATGATCGAACATTTATGGATGCATTTTCTTTTTGTAATGATTAGCATTTGATGATGTGAGTTTCTATTGAGTTATGGTCTATTTTCGATTGAGTTTCGGTAACGTTTTCAAATTCGTTTCGGTCGAGTTTCGATTGAGTTTCGGTTGAGTTTCGGTCGAGTTTCGATTTTCGATTGATATTTGTCTATTTCGCATTTGGGACTCAGGGAAATGCACAAAAATTTCAGACTGAAATGTGTTTCCGTGGGGAGAGGGTTGGGGTGAGCCTGCTGAAATTTAAGTGCCCCAAAGGATGTGCCCTCTGTTTGGTACTGTGAGAAAATCGCCACTTGGATTGGCAATTTCAGGGCTGAAATCGCCACTCCAAGTGGCGATTTCATCTTCCAAGAAGATGAAATCGCCAAATGAAGTGGTGATTTCTTTACTGAAATCGCCACTTCGTTTGGCGATTTCACAATTTAGGCGGCTGGGTAGCAGAGGCGTTTGAAATCGCTACTGGAAATGGCGATTTCAAGGCCATCTGAAATCGCCATTTGGAGTGGCGATTTCAAGGCCATCTGAAATCGCCATTTGGAGTGGCGATTTCAGGGTTGAAAATCGCCACTCCAAGTGGCGATTTTCTCACAGTCCCTGAAACCGTGAGCTGATCATTCAGACTGCAAAATAACAACAAACACATCCAAACTAATTAATTCCAATAGGGGAAAAGTAATTTTGAATTAGAGCGAATTAAAAAGAAACCAACTGACTTACATTATGCTGAAAATGGAAAAAACAAACAAGTTGACCGAAACTCGACCGAAACTCAACCGAAACTTGAGCGAAACGAAACTCGATCGAAACTTGATCGAAACTCGACTGAAACTCGATCGATACTCGACCGAAACTCGATCGAAAGTTGAATGAAACTCCATCGAAACTCGATCGAAAGTCGACCCAAACTCGACCTAAAGTAAATGCCGTTCTTGACAAAAAGATAATACATTTAAACAACACATTCTTATAAAAATTAAAATTTCCAGATACGTTTCAAAATAGAATTTTTACATCAGTTGGTTAAAGTACAAAAATCTATTAAACCTAGGTTCCACATCCTCGTCGAGAAGGTCAGCGAATGCATCCAGTCCGTCGCCTATATGTCGCCAATGGTATGGGATCCTCATCAATCACCTGAGATACCCCCTCCTGCGTCGGTATCAAGGTAGGATGGAAAACATCATGCATAGCAGCGTCCAAGTGTGACTGGGAGACATCAGCATCCTCACAGATCTCGGCAATGTCCGCATCAACAATGTCATCAATGCGATAGGCAGACGTACCCTCCCCGGCGTCCCTCCTCTACGAATACTCGTGTGGTAATGGGGAACGCATGCAAGAAGGCGATGGGGTATAGTGAAATGTCTCCATCATCTGATCAACATTGGCTCGTGTGGACTCCAGGACCTCCGGGTACAGTGTTGAAGTAGCTGTGCTACGAACATGCCGATGCCCGACCACTGACAATGTACCATGAGCCATTGCCGTTGCGCTTCTCAAAATCTTTAGCCGCTCATCGTCCACTGGGGCGGCTACAGCCCACTCGAGCTCAACAGTCAGTTGTTGAAACCTCTCATGCTGCATATAATATGACAACAAAAATTTATATGAAAGCTTATGAAGTTGAAAGAAAAAGAGACCCAAACAAATTTATAAAATAGTACCAGAAACTCAAATGAAGTGCCTTCCCCTTCGTAGCCCCTTGTACTGTACTCAGAACGGCCTACACATATTCGAGTGATGCTCCTAAACCAAGCCATATAATCGGGTGTGCATGGGAGTCCTACTACTATAGGCTCTCCCATAATCAGATGCTGACGCCGTGCATTCCATGTTTGAATATAACTCTCGTGCACGGCGTCCCATGCTACATTTGACCTCCCTCGTCTATCAATCTGATGAAGATGCAGCGAAGTATCGCATGGACATGGAATCGACTGCCGACATCCAAATTGACGAAGCACCCGGTTTGGCAAATGCCACTCAACTACATCAAAACATATCAGCGGGATCCGTGCCATCCAAATATCCGAACTTACCAAGCAGCTTGGAGGTAAAATAGAGATAACTGCTGCCGAGTAAGGACACCATAAGAACTGCATAGAAAATATATAATTAAACCTTAACAAACATAATGAATCGATCTAATTGAATTCCATATTGCAAAATGACATACCCATTGCTCACTATCATCCAACACATCCAACTGGTCCCTATAAGCACGTAGTGTATGCGTTGGAATATTTTTCATGTTATATCTAACGTGCCATCTAAACCCCCACGGTGCACCTAAGTACCAATCATCATCAGCATCCGAAGGTCTCGCCTCCAGAATCTCGAGTCTCATGGGATGAAAAATAGGAAATCGTTCCCATGCCCAAATCTGCATGTTTGGATAATTCAAATTGTTAATTAACAATAAAAATTACCTCGATCTCAAATATTAGAATAAAGTGTTTACCTGTAGCAATGGAAGATATCCTCCGATATCAGACTGAGTAGGGCTCGTAGCTCGACACAGTGCTCTATATAAACCAGCCAGCATTGCCGAATCCCAGTTAAGAGCGGCAAATGCCTCCAAGTCTTCCAGAAATGGCACATACATCAACTTAACTAAATTACCAGAGGTATCTGGAAGAATAACTCCACCAATGATTCGAAGAAGTTGTCCCCTCACGAACTGCTGGATGACCTCATCATCCACATCTTCGTCCAAGTGAAGGTCGCGATAGAATTGATCGAAGAATGCCAATCGAAAACGACCTTTTGGAAATGCTTCGACAGGAGGCTCGACACCAAATAGCCTCCCAAATATAGCCTGCCACTCCGGAATAGTATGGTGCGGATTTAACCCAGTAACAGCAGAACCATCAATCCGAAGGCTACTCAAAATACTCACATCCTGTAGTGTAATGGTCGCCTCACCAAAAGGTAGATGGAATGTGTGGGTCTCTTGACGCCATCTCTCTACTAGTGCAGAAATAAGGCCAACATCCAGTCGAATCTGGCCAATCCTATATATGCCAAACATGCCGACATGATCTAAATAATACTGTACTCGTGGGTGCGACATTCCCGATGTCTCTCTCCATATACGTGCGTCATGATGACGACATCTAAGAACCGGTAACTCCTGACAAAAAATAAATTAAATGATACATCCGCATTAACGTAAACAAATGTAAATTATTTAAGGACTGTCGATCAATAATATACCTCGCCCTGAAATATATTGGTTGATCTATGCATCTCTTGCAAAGTAAGAACAGTAGGATCACGAGGCCCTGAATCTAAGACATTATGAGCCATGTCTGACATAACAAGGTAAAAGAACTATTAGCTGAGGGTATATCTCATTGCATCAATGTGTTTATAAAACACTTCTACATTAATACCCTTGTGCACCCCTATAATGTAATTTAATTAGCAGAAGGCAAACAACTTAACATCTATAATCTAAATATCATAATTAGATACTATAGTACAAGCAATATAAATATAATCTAATTTCTTGTAAGACCAACAAATGATCAAACTTGGAATCTCCTTATCAAACGTTAAAACATATATGAAAGAAAGATTAATGCTATGTGAAAATATTAATAAGCCCATGCAATATGTTGATTTGAAAGACATGGGGCATTGACCTGCGTACAATCGCAGGCAGATTAGCTAATTTAATTTCAGACCCAAAAAAACGCGGCCCCACTCCATGTGGTTTGAGAGAGAGATGCCTTTGGGGGCTAGTTGAGGAATAAGAACTTGGTGAAGAAAAAGTATGTCATTATTATCTGGGTCCCTTGATAAGTACCCATCTTGGCCAAGAATATCAACACTAGATTTTGCTTTGATTTGGGAGAGGAAAAGACCACACCAAAACAAAGACTTCTAGCAGTTAGCTTTCATTAGTTTTGGCTTGCTACTCTGACCAAGCGCATATTGGCCACCACATAAACAGTGATTCCTTGCTTCCTGAGGACTCCAATTATAGCCACAAGAAGTAACTAAACAGCATAAGATAGCCTCATAAGATGGTACTAAAAGGAATTAGCCTCATAAGATAGCACTAAAAGGATTTTTTCTTTTTTTTTTTGGTCACTAACATGACTATAATTATAAAAAACTTTGTTTGAGCCATGATATTATGAAAGGTAAGGACACATAATTATGGGAAACTTAAAAGAAAGTTGCCTTCATTTGTCATCCAAACTCATTGAGTCTCCTGTGGACCACTTAGCAAAGAAAATATTCAGTGCATCTGAGAGCAAACTCCCACCAGCGGAAAGATCCCATCCACGCTAATTTTTTTACTCCCACTCGCCTCCCAAACCTACTAATCCTCCTCTCTGCTCCTCCTTTAAGTTCTTAAAACACTAAGAGCCATTTTTTTGGGATCTTTACGGTTTTGTTGGGATCTTTACGGTTTTGTTGTCTAGAAAAACATCGCGACGGCTTGTGTGCATCCTTTGGAAATACCAAACTCCCACCAGCGGAAAGATCCCATCCACACTACTTTTGTTACTCCCACTCGCCTCCCAAACCTACTAATCCTCCTCTCTGCTCGTCCTTTAAGTTCTTAAAACACTAAGATGACTAAATGGGTTGTAAAAGTACTTGTAATCACGTTAGAAAATCTCAAGGCAAAACAGAACTTACTTGTAATGTACCGGGAGGCGATGGCAGCGAGAGAGAAGAGGAGGAAGAAGGGGGATGGCAGCTCCGCTTGCCGCTGACCAGGACGATGGATTGGAACGCCGGGGAGAAAGCTGAGAAATATCACCGACCGGGCTCTTCTGGGTAAATAAGGAGCTGAGAAAAATGCCACATGTTGTGGCGATTTCTCAGCTGAAATCACCACACCATGTGGCGATTTCACTTATATGAAATCGCCACATGATGTGGCGATTTCAGAATTGTGAAATCGCCACACCATGTGGCGATTTCATGGCTTTCCATGTCAGCTCCATGGCTGACTTGGCCGAGCTCCGGGAGATGAAATGGCATCGGGAAAATGCCATTTGAAATGGCGTTTTCCCCTTTAACACCTCCCATGCAATATCTTTGAAACCCACCCCATAACTGTCAAACCGGTGCAAAAATGCACCAGTTATAAAAATGACTCATGAGATGGAGATACGTGGAATGTCACGTAAAAAAATTGCAGAGTCTTTTTATAACTGGTGCATTTTTGCACCGGTTTGACAGTTAAGGGGTGGGTTTCAAAGATATTGCAGGGGAGGTGTTAAAGGGAAAAACGCCATTTCAAATGGCGTTTTCCTGATGCCATTTCATCTCCCGGAGCTCGGCCAAGTCAACCATGGAGCTGACATGAAAAGCCATGAAATCGCCACATGGTGTGGCGATTTTATAATAAGTGAAATCGCCACATGGTGTGGCGATTTCACTATTCTGAAATCGCCACATTATGTGGCGATTTCATATGAAGTGAAATCGCCACATGGTGTGGCGATTTCACTTATTGTGAAATCGCCACACCATGTGGCGTTTTTCTCTGGGTTTTTAACCCCCAGCTGCCCGATTCTCTTCTCTTCTTCTTCTTCCTCCTTCTCCCAACCGTCCGCCTGTTTTCATCTCCTGCTCGGTGGCAACCATTCCTCCTCTTTCCCAGCAAGCTCCCACTTCTTCCTCCTCTTACCTCTCATCACCCTCGCCTTCCCGATCATTAACTGCAGTGAGTATTTAAAATATTTTTTGATAACCACAAATATCATGCCCTAACTATCTTTGCATCATATTCGTTTATTCGTTTAATGTGCTAGGCTATTAAAGTAAATGCAACTAGTTATTCAGATGCTGATTTTATTGATTATATAGATGATAAAATAACAATATTTGGACATTTAAAGTTTTTCTTTTGATGGCACCGTCATATCTTGATTTGGCAAGAAAATAGATTACATTTATAGGCGTATACATAAGAGGCTTGATAAATTTATTATCACCCTTTATTTCAAATGGAAACTGTACGTGTTCTGCTATATTATGATGGATCAATTGAACATGGTGGCCAAGAAGGGATACATTATAATCAACCTCCACGTAAATGTTTGAAATTGAGCACGGAAACATGCTTTGCTGAGTTAGTTGATCAAGTACATACAGCTCTAACAATTTTAGTACAGAGATATATCATCAGATTGATGTGGAGATCTTCGACATTGAATCAAAAATATGTGCTTCTTCCAATTGAGGACGACGACGATGTGGAGCACATGTTGACATTTCCCTCGAAGTATCCTGAATATCGGTGTATTGAAGTCTATGTTTTAAGGGATAATGTTGCAGAGCCATATATTGTTGGTCATATAGAGAATGTTTATAACAGTTCTCCTATAGCCCAGCAGCAGGAACACGTTAGGACTCCTGTGGATTTTCCAATGATTGAGGAATTTATGCCATCAGTGCAGAGTGATGATGTGATAAACAATCAGTGTAATATTGATAGTCGGGGAATGGAGTCAGACGAGAGTGCAGATGATGACTATTGGCCTGAACATGATAACTCAGATGAAGAGTCAAATGAAGATGAAGAGTCATATGGAGATGATATAGTTCATGAGATGGGCTTTAGTTTCATTCCTACATATAGTCATCAAGAACATATTCCAACCCAGGTACATGATCACCAAGCCTTTGCAGATGAACAAGTTCCAGAATTTTATGATGAGTTGAATTTGCATGATGGTGGATGTGTTAGTACTCCGAGAGAGTTACCCTTCAACTCCCAATTTTGGGATCCATCAATTTCTGAGTTTGCTAAAGGATTATTATTTAATACTAAAGATGAACTAAAAAGAGCATGTGACATGTATCACATCAAGAAGCATCGCACATATAATGTGGTGGAGTCGAAAAAACTGTTCTGGTCTGTGAGATGTGCCTCTTCAAGTACTACCCAACGGTGTCCGTGGAGGTTGCGTGCTACTAAGTTGAAGAAGCATGGATTTTTTGAGATCACAAGGTATGAAGGGTCGCACACTTGTTTATTCAGTAATTTAACTCGGGATAACAAACATATTACTTCTCGAGTTATTAGCTATGCTGTTCGACACATTGTGGAGAAAGATCCAAGTGTGAATATTGAAGCTATTATAGCAACCATTGCAGAACAATTTCACTATACAGTGTCATATTCGAAAGCATGGCATGGAAAGCAGAGGGCATTGATTGATATATTTGGTGAGTGGGAACCATCATATGCAAAGCTTCCTAGATACATGCTTGCACTGCAGAATGCTAACCCTGGAACAGTTGTATGTTGGGATTTCTACAGTGAAGCAAGTTCATCTGAACGTGTCCTGAATTATGTATTCTGGGCATTTCAACCATCTGTTGAGGGGTTTTGGTATTGTCGCCCGGTGATTTCTATTGATGGAACACATCTTTATGGAAAGTACCGGGGAAGATGCTGATTGCGACAGGCACTGATGCTGATAATAGGATATTTCCACTGGCCTATGCAATTGTTGATGAAGAGTGTACAGCTAGCTAGAGCTGGTTTTTGCTGAGGCTTAGGAGGCATGTTGTGAAAGATAGAAATGACATTTGTCTTATATATGACCGACATCCAGGTATACTGAGTGTCATAGCTGATAATCTAATTGGATGGGCTCCACCAAGAGCTTATCATCGATATTGTTTGAGACATGTTTGCAGTAATTTTAACTCAAGATTCTCAAATGTTCAGTTGAAAAGAGCAATCTGGAAAGCAGGGAGTGAACATCAGCTTCGGAAGTTTAACTTTCTAATGGAAAGGATTAAAACAATCAATGCAGAAGCTTGGTCTTGGCTATCGGACTTAGAGCCGGAGAAGTGGACATTGGTACATGATGGGGGCTTTCGCTACGGAACATTGACAACCAATCTCTCGGAGGTTTTTAATTGCGTGTTGAGGGGAGCTAGAAATGTGCCAATTACTGCGTGTGTACAGATGACATTTCATCGTCTCGTTAAATACTTCAACACCAGACGCGCAGAAGCCTTAAGGTATGTACAAGAGAACCCTAACAACCTTTTCACTCCTCAGATTTCGATTAAGGTTGCTGAAGGTCAGGCCAAAGCTAATGAGCATAGAGTAACGAGATACAACATGCAAAGAGCTACTTATGAGGTCGTGACTAGGAGGTTCAGTGAAGCTCTCAGGGGTGGAGGCAACGTTCAGACTGTTTCTCTTAGTGACCGTAATTGTTCATGTGGGAAGTGGACACTATATAAATATCCATGTACACATGTGTTAGCAGTGTGCCAGGAGATTGGCATGGACTCAGCGGCTTTTGTTGATGAAGTATATAGTATTCACTCCTACATTTCTGCCTGGGGTGGAGAGTTCAATCCGGTTCCACATGAAGACTACTGGTTGCAAACACCGATCACGTGCTTACCTGATCGGGATCGTCTTAGGCCGAAGAAAAGAGGAAAGCCAAAGTCAACTCAGATCCGCAACGAGATAGACGAGGTTCAGCCTAGAAGAACGACTCGATGTTCTATTTGCAAGCAAACGGGTCATTCAAGACGCCGTTGTCATAATGTAACTGGTGGTCCTTCAGGATCGTAAATTTATGTACTCTTTAAGTAAAACGGTCATTTTTGTGCCTATTATGTACTTCTCTCCAGAACAAGACTATATATTGCTACATTAATGACGTAAATGTGCCTATGATCGAACATTTATGGATGCATTTTCTTTTTGTAATGATTAGCATTTGATGATGTGAGTTTCTATTGAGTTATGGTCTATTTTCGATTGAGTTTCGGTAACGTTTTCAAATTCGTTTCGGTCGAGTTTCGATTGAGTTTCGGTTGAGTTTCGATCGAGTTTCGATTTTCGATTGATATTTGTCTATTTCGCATTTGGGACTCAGCGAAATGCACAAAAAATTTCAGACTAAAATGTGTTTCCGTGGGGGGAGGGTTGGGGTGAGTCTGCTGAAATTTAAGTGCCCCAAAGGATGTGCCCTCTGTTTGGTACTGTGAGAAAATCGCCACTTGGATTGGCGATTTCAGGGCTGAAATCGCCACTCCAAGTGGCGATTTCATCTTCCAAGAAGATGAAATCGCCAAATGAAGTGGCGATTTCTTTACTGAAATCGCCACTTCGTTTGGCGATTTCACAATTTAGGCGGCTGGGTGGCAGAGGCGTTTGAAATCACCACTGGAAATGGCGATTTCAAGGCCATCTGAAATCGCCATTTGGAGTGGCGATTTCAAGGCCATCTGAAATCGCCATTTGGAGTGGCGATTTCAGGGTTGAAAATCGCCACTCCAAGTGGCGATTTTCTCACAGTCCCTGAAACCGTGAGCTGATCATTCAGACTGCAAAATAACAACAAACACATCCAAACTAATTAATTCCAATAGGGAAAAGTAATTTTGAATTAGAGCGAATTAAAAAGAAACCAACTGACTTACATTATGCTGAAAATGGAAAAAACAAACAAGTCGACCGAAACTCGACCGAAACTCAATCGAAACTTGAGCGAAACGAAACTCGATCGAAACTTGATCGAAACTCGACTGAAACTCGATCGATACTCGACCGAAACTCGATCGAAAGTTGAATGAAACTCCACCGAAACTCAATCGAAAGTCGACCCAAACTCGACCTAAAGTAAATGCCGTTCATGACAAAAAGACAATACATTTAAACAACACATTCTTATAAAAATTAAAATTTTTAGATACGTTTCAAAATAGAATTTTTACATCAGTTGGTTAAAGTACAAAAATCTATTAAATCTAGGTTCCACATCCTCGTCGAGGAGGTCGGCGAATGCGTCCAGTCCGTCGCCTATATGTCGCCAATGGTATGGGATCCTCATCAATCACCTGAGATACCCCTCCTGCATCGGTATCAAGGTAGGATGGAAAACAT
Source organism: Calamus simplicifolius (assembly GCA_900491605.1). Lineage (NCBI taxonomy): Eukaryota > Viridiplantae > Streptophyta > Magnoliopsida > Arecales > Arecaceae > Calamus > Calamus simplicifolius. Next base: position 745,934 of record UESW01004357.1, on the reverse strand, counting down.
CATGCATAGCAGCGTCCAAGTGTGACTGGGAGACATCAGCATCCTCACAGATCTCGGCAATGTCCGCATCAACAATGTCATCAATGCGACAGGCAGACGTACCCTCCCCGGCGTCCCTCGTCTGCGAATACTCGTGTGGTAATGGGGAACGCATGCAAGAAGGCGATGGGGTATAGTGAAATATCTCCATCATCTGATCAACATCGGCTCGTGTGGACTCCGGGACCTCCGGGTACAGTGTTGAAGTAGCTGTGCTACGAACATGCCGATGCCCGACCACTGACAATGTACCATGAGCCATTGCCGTCGCGCTTCTCAAAATCTTTAGCCGCTCATCGTCCACTAGGGCGGCTACAGCCCGCTCGAGCTCAACAGTTAGTTGTTGAAACCTCTCATGCTGCATATAATATCACAACAAAAATTTATATGAAAGCTTATGAAGTTGAAAGAAAAAGAGACCCAAACAAATTTATAAAATAGTACCAGAAACTCAAATGAAGTGCCTTCCCCTTTGTAGCCCCTTGTACTGTACTCAGAACGGCCTACACATATTCGAGTGATGCTCCTAAACCAAGCTATATAATCGGGTGTGCATGGGAGTCCTGCTACTATAGGCTCTCCCATAATCAGATGCTGACGTCGTGCATTCCATGTTTGAATATAACTCCCGTGCACGGCGTCCCATGCTATATTTGACCTCCCTCGTCTATCAATCTGATGAAGATGCAGCGAAGTATCGCATGGACATGGAATCGACTGCCGACATCCAAATTGACGAAGCACCCGGTCCGGCAAATGCCACTCAACTACATCAAAACATATCAACGGGATCCGTGCCATCCAAATATCCGAACTTACCAAGCAGCTTGGAGGTAAAATAGAGATAATTGCTGCCGAGTAAGGACACCATAAGAACTGCATTGAAAATATAATTAAACCTTACCAAACATAATGAATCGATCTAATTGAATTCCATATTACAAAATGACATACCCATTGCTCACTATCATCCAACACATCCAACTGGTCCCTATAAGCACGTAGTGTATGCGTTGAAATATTTTTCATGTTATATCTAACGTGCCATCTAAACCCCCACGGTGCACCTAAGTGCCAATCATCATCAGCATCCGAAGGTCTCGCCTCCGGAATCTCGAGTCTCGTGGGATGGAAAATAGGAAATCGTTCCCATGCCCAAATCTGCATGTTTGGATAATTCAAATTGTTAATTAACAATAAAAATTACCTCGATCTCAAACATTAGAATAAAGTGTTTACCTATAGCAATGGAAGATATCCTTCGATATCAGACTGAGTAGGGCTCGTAGCTCAACACAATGCTCTATATAAACCAGCCAGCGTTGCCGAACCCCAGCTAAGAGCGGCAAATGCCTCTAAGTCTTCCAGAAATGGCACATACATCAACTTAACTAAATTACCAGAGGTATCTGGAAGAATAACTCCACCAATGATTCGAAGAAGTTGTCCCCTCACGAACTGCTGGATAACCTCATCATCCACATCTTCGTCCAAGTGAAGGTCGCGATAGAATTGATCGAAGAATGCCAATCGAAAACGACCTTTTGGAAATGCTTCGACAGGAGGCTCGACACCAAATAGCCTCCCAAATATAGCCTGCCATCCGGAATAGTATGGCGCGGATCTAACCCAGTAACAGCAGAACCATCAATCCGAAGGCTACTCAAAATACTCACATCCTGTAGTGTAATGGTCGCCTCACCAAAAGGTAGATGGAATGTGTGGGTCTCTTGACGCCATCTCTCTACTAGTGCAGAAATAAGGCCAACATCCAGTCGAATCTGGCCAATCCTATATATGCCAAACATGCCGACATGATCTAAATAATACTGTACTCGTGGGTGCGACATTCCCGGTGTCTCTCTCCATATATGTGCGTCATGACGACGACATCTAAGAACCGGTAACTCCTGACAAAAAATAAATTAAATGATACATCCGCATTAACGTAAACAAATGTAAATTATTTAAGGACTGTCGATCAATAATATATACCTCGCCCTGAAATATATTGGTTGATCTATGCATCTCTTGCAAAGTAAGAACAGTAGGATCACGAGGCCCTGAATCTAAGACATTATGAGCCATGTCTGACATAACAAGGTAAAAGAACTATTAGCTGAGGTTATATCTCATTGCATCAATGTGTTTATAAAACACTTCTACATTAATACCCTTGTGCACCCCTATAAATGTAATTTAATTAGCAGAAGGCAAACAACTTAACATCTATAATTTAAATATCATAATTAGATACTATAGTACAAGCAATATAAATATAATCTAATTTCTTGTAAGACCAACAAATGATCAAACTTGGAATCTCCTTATCAAACTTTAAAACATATATGAAAGAAAGATTAATGCTATGTGAAAATATTAATAAGCCCATGCAATATGTTGATTTGAAAGACATGGGGCGTTGACCTGCGTACAATCGCAGGCAGATTAGCTAATTTAATTTCAGACCCAAAAAAATGCGGCCCCACTCCATGTGGTTTGAGAGAGAGATGCCTTTGGGGGCCAGTTGAGGAATAAGAACTTGGTGAAGAAAAAGTATGTCATTGTTATCTGGGTCCCTTGATAAGTACCCATCTTGGCCAAGAATATCAACACTAGATTTTGCTTTGATTTGGGAGAGGAAAAGACCACACCAAAACAAAGACTTCTGTTGCTACTAAATCACTAGCAAGTGCACTAGTCGCTCAAGTAATATAATGATGAATAGAGTATCGTCCCACGAAGACTAATTAATGACTACTAGTATTATACTAAGTTCCATTATCTAATCAATCAAAACAATGGAATTATAAGAATTAAATTAAATCCTAAAATTAACTAAAGTTACCAATTGAAATAAGGATTAAAAATGCAATTAACAAAAGCACTAGAATATGCACTTCTTCTAGCATATTTAATGTATTATAACATGCTTAATTTCAATTAAAAGATCTCATATCATGCACCGGCGTAATTCCCTATTGCGATGAATGGGCTCTCTCGAGTTATCACTCAACTATAATTAAATAGTTAATTAATATATCTCTATACTAATTAATCACTTAATTATGCTTTAAGTTCAATGGAATTCCCTAATGAAACTTTATCCTCTAAAATCTCATTACCAAATAAATTATAAGGTCATATCTCTATGCCTTACAATCCATTGTCTTAATTGTTTATCCATTCATATAGCTCTTTCTCAAGTTACATACATGAATTAAAATCAATAAGGAGTTGATCAATCTCCCTAAGCATTAAGAACACAATTAAGACATACATGAACATAAGACTTAATTGAAATGGAAACACATCATATATACGTCAACATACTAGAATCCATACATATTCTAGTGGAGAATGTTTAGTTCCCCATGAAAACAAAGAAATTGATTACATAGATGGAAGTATGAAACATTGTTTTCAAAGAAGGAAGGAAATTACAACCAAGATGAACTTTGATCTTCAATCCTACTTCTTGATTCCTTGATCCTTTGTTTGTGCTTGTTTCTTGTCACTTTTTCTCCTCCAGAAAATCTCTCCCGTATTCTTTTCTCCAAAGACCCTTTTATATCCCCCTCTTCATGTGTCAATTAACCTCCAATAACTTCCCCGAAATGGTTGGTTATTGGAAGTTATTTCAATTTCACCACCAAATATCATGGCTGTGAAATCTGGTGGTGATATCTGCTGGGAATTCCACCACCAGATTTCATGGCTGTGAAATCAAGTGGTGATATTTAAATGGTGAAAATTTCTACGTAGGATAATTGTTGAGAATTTCACCACCAATTATCATGGCAGTGAAATCTGGTGGTGATATTTGCTCTTTTTCTCCAATTTGCACTTTGATCCTCCAAATTGCAGAATCTTTAATTCTTTCCTGAAATAGCACAAAAATCAATACCAAGTCCTCAAATTATCAAAATAAAAATAATAAAATAAAGTATAAATTATATGCATAATTTATACTTATCAAAATTCCCCCACACTTGAACGTTTGCACGTCCTCGGGCAAACATAACAATGAACCATCCAAAAATTGATTAATTTCCATCATATCAAATCAAACCAAAGTCAAAACTAGAATTCAACTAGAACTGCTTAATTCCATAACTTTTCATGAATCTACCTTTCACAAAATTGAAGAACAAAGTAATTTAGAACTTAATATGAAAAGAAACAAATAAGATTGATAAATTCTCACCGGATGTATGTGTGTCTCTCTATACTCTCGATAATTAAGGTAAAGTATTTCTCTCAAATGCATCCATAATCACAACTTACCATATGCTTGCAATTATTCTAATCTCCACTACTTTGAATATAAACTATACACAAATCATAAGGACTTTAGGTAAGGATGTAACAAGGGTTGGGGTAAGGAGTAAGTTAAGGTAGGAAAATTTTGTTGGATAAGGTAATTTGAGTACAAAATAAATAAACCTTCATCCTTCAATCAACCAACCCAAGATATGATAAGAAGTGCAATCATAAAACCTTCCACTTTCTTATTTCCCAAGTACTTGAATAATATTAAACTATGGGAATTTCTCTTCTTCTTCTTCTTTTTTTTTTTTTTATATACATGCATTTTTTTTCTTTTTTTTTTTCATGAAAATGAAAATTTAAACAAATTCCAATTCTTCATAATTCACAATAATATTCAAGTACTCAATGTTATATGACTAGCAAACAACTACCACAAATCCTCATTCTCTTAAGATTAGTAGATGAAAATGTGTAAATGTTTTGTACTCAAGTATGGACAAAGGATAAGTCAAGGCTCAACTTGTTTAACAATGGAAATAGAAAGGTTAAAAGGGTTAAGCATTTTGGTAGGGTTAGGTGTTTTGGTCCATAGGTTTGGGTAATCACAAATTGGGTTCAACAAATTGCCTTAATCTTCTTTATGCAAGTTCATATTAATGTAGTCTTGAAAAGAATTCATGCAAGTTCTAGAAGTTCATGAAAATGGAATGCAATATCACACAGCAAAGAAAATGAGATTGAATTTAGTGTTCAATCTAAAGGCTCAAAATCTCACAGGGTAATCATATTTATCAATCAAACGTGTAAAATTTCATAATCAGAAACCAAATCAATTTACTCAACAAACTTGTAAAAATGTATAAATTCAATCAAGTTATGAAACTCACAATTTTTCATTGATTCTAATGAATGACTTTAATGTAATTATCAATTAAAGGAAATAAAAAAAAATTAAAAGATGATTCAATGCATGTTTTGTACTCATATACTACTACCCCCACACTTGAACTAAACATTGTCCTCAATGTTTTCAAAATAAAATAATTTGAGACAAATCCATATTCAACATAAATGAAGAGAGTAGAAAAACACTGCCCTGATTGTGGTGTATTTGTTCAATTTCCATGGATCCTTTCCTTGAAGTGCTTGCCTCATACATAACTAAGCAAAAGCAAATTGAACTTAATATAGTTAAAGTACGGTGAAAATAAACATAACTAAAACAACTGAAATAAAAGCAACAAACTAGTGTTTGCAAGTTAAAAATATAAAGGAAAGTGAGAAATCAAGAGCTCGAGCTCCCATCCGTAGCAGAAGTGGAAGATGAGGATGATGAAGGATAAGGTATGTTCTGAGCCTGGAAGAATTGTCTCAAAGCCCTCTCCATCCTCCTCTGTCTACGATCCATAATCTCCAAAGTACCACTTATCTGTTGAACATTGCCTTCCAATCTTTGGAGACGCATAGACAGCTGCTGAGAAACAACTTGGGGTGGTCGAGATGCTCTGGAAGATGATGGTATCGAAGCTGGTGGTGCTGCAGATGGAACTGGTACCTCCTCTGTAGAAATCTCCTCTTGAGGGGCTGGTGGGGCATTCTCCTCTGGGATCTCAGTCTCGGCCGCTCCTGGAAAAGCCTCCTCATCCAAAAACTGGATCCGACCATTTGGATCACGAAAAATAATCCCCATCCGGATGAGGGTATTGGTGGTCAAAGGCTGCATATCTAGCCGGACTGCATTCCTCGGAATTGGGTCAAGTGTACCGAGGTTCCTTGCCAATTTGGTAATGTAAGACCCACCACAAAGCCTTCCTGTATTCTGTTTGCTCTTATGATGGAGATACTTCGCCAGGCGATATCCCATATTACATTTCCTTGTAGTGACCATACACCAAAGATAGAATAAATCGTCCCCAGTCACCGACCTATTACTGTCACCCCGACCATTAATTGTATAGGTGATGTATCGATGCATGAAGCGTAGAGTTAGGGTGGAAAGTGTAGTGCTTTTGGTGTATCTAGCACTGTACGCTCCAGAACGAGGAGCCACATCCTCCCATGCTTGGGCAGCATTAAATTGGGGAGGGTATTTCATCAAATACAGTTGATACTCTTCAGTGTGGGTCTCTGCCTCTGTATATAAACCACAAGCTACCCCAAACTCTGAAATGGACATAGAGAAAGTCTGACCCCCAAGAGTAAACTGAATTGCATCTGGTCGATCAGGAGTTCTGGCCTTTACATCATCAAAGATGATGGAGCTGAGAAACTCACATAACAAGTGGGGGTAAGCAGGCTCCTGAATAGTCACGAAGGTCTCCCAACCAATCCGGTGGATGAAGGCATGTATTTCCTCCTGAATACCTATTGTTTCCAAATCATCATCGACTATAAATTTGTTGGATTCAATAGGTCTTTTCAGCAATTCCTGTAGTCGACTTCGGATTGCGACAGCTTCCACCACTCCTCTTCTACTGGCAACAGCCCTACTACTCTCTGCTCTAGTAGAACTAGATCCACCTCTTTTGCTACCTCTTGTTCTTGGTGGCATTATAGCTAATGTGAATGTAAAATCCCAAGGATAACAAAAGGTGCTGCCAAAAACAATATTCCAACAATGGTAAAGGCATATAGAGGTAACATATATTGAATATTTGGTAACAATTGCAATCATAGTATCAAGTGGCAAAATAAGACAATTATGTAACCAAACATATCAAATCACAAGTCAAAATGTAACAGTTGTAAGCTCAACTAATTATTGGAAAAACTTGTGCATTGTACAAGCATATTTGAATTGCATTTTCAATTAATAATTGTGCATTGTATAGGCAAGCTGAACTGAATGGCATTGAATTGCATTCAATATTTTGAATTGAATTGCAGTCATTGAAGACTTTTTGTCGAACACTTGGTAAGCATTGTATCAAATATGAATTCTATGGCCAATTCCACTCAATAATGAAACCAAGTCAAGTAATAATATCATCCAGCAATTCAATGAAATTCGATTAATGCAAAATTGAAGAAGAAAGTGTAGAAAGTACCTGTAGGTTGGGAATGGACAATACACAAATTGTAGAACTTCTATGCAAATTTGAGCTCTGAAGCAAAATTGGAAATCTTCCTACCAATCGGACGAGGAGGGGAGTAAAGGGGAGTTTTTTTTTTTTTTTATATAGCCTCCCATAAAGCCATTATTATGAATTTAGTGCACTGAAGCCAATTCCAACCAAACTTCTTCGCGCGGACCGAGCAGCGGCGTGGAGGCCTTCGCCAACCAACGCCGACCGCATTCCACTGCGTATTTCGGATGAGCATATAACGAGCGGTTGCAGGAAATGATATAACGGTCATGATATAATAGCATGCCCGTTATTTCAACTAAAAACTAATTTTGTGCAGGTCCAAAATCACGCTCGTGAAATTTAAGATAACGGGCGTGATATTGACTGTTAATTGCAACTCTCAGGAGACCATATCATGGGCATGATATTTAATATCACGGGCATGATATTGACTGAGACTATGAATTTCACACCCGTTATTTCCAATATAACGACTGTTATTTTGTCTGTAAACATGTGTGTCTCTGGAGGTAAAATAACGCCCGTTATTTTGAAAATAACGGTCGTTATGTTGTCTGAGAAAATACAACTCTCAGGAATTCAAATCACGGCTGTGATATTGAATATCACAGCTGTGATTTTCAGTGTTTTACCTCATAAAATCTTCTAAGTCCCAAATTGCTTGTACTTGCAAACAAACATAAATAAACACATTAAAAACACAACAAACATAACTAAATAGAATTAAAAACACTGAAATTAACAACAAACACAAATAAAAACATAGATGATGTTAGGGTGCCTCCTAACAAGCGCTTGATTTATAGTCGTTAGCTCGACTTTCACTAGCAAATTTAGGGGTCTTCCAAGTCCACAATGGACTTGTTTGATGGAAATACTCCTCCAAAATATGGCTTGAGACGATGTCCATTGACTTTGAAGGTTCCCTTCTCATGGTGTGATATCTCTACAGCACCATGAGGAAAAATTTCCTTAACAATAAATGGACCCGACCATCTTGACTTGAGTTTTCCTGGAAAAAGTCTAAGTCTTGAATTGTATAGTAAGACTTGGTCACCAACTTGTAAATCTTTCTTGACAATATGCTTGTCATGCCATTTCTTTGTGCGTTCCTTATAAATTCTTGCATTCTCATATGCATAAAGACGCATCTCATCCAATTCATTCAATTGAAGGATTCTCTTCTCTCCTGTTGCCTGTGGATCAAAATTTAAATATTTAGTAGCCCAAAATGCCTTATGTTGTAATTCCACAGGTAAATGACAAGATTTACCATAAACTAACAAATATGGAGACATACCTATAGGTGTTTTATATGCAGTTCTGTATGCCCATAATGCATCATCTAACTTAAGAGACCAATCCTTCCTAGATTGACTAACAGTCTTCTCAAGGATCCTTTTCAATTCCTTATTTGAAATTTCCACTTGACCACTTGTTTGTGGGTGATAAGGTGTACTAATTTTATGCTTCACATCATATTTAGCAAGGAGACGCTCAAATTGTGCATTACAAAAATGTGTTCCCCTATCACTAATTATGGTACGTGGTGTGCCAAATCGTGTGAAAATTTTCTTAAGGAAATTGACCACTCTTCTAGCATCATTAGTAGGTAAAGCAATTGCTTCCACCCATTTAGACACATAGTCAACAGCAACTAGAATATACTTATTTCCATAAGAATTAGGGAAGGGTCCCATGAAATCTATTCCCCATACATCAAATATTTCACATACAAGGATACCACTCAAAGGCATTTCATGCAATTTAGAGATGTTACCTGTTCTTTGACATTTATCACAAGTCATGACATACCTATGAGCATCCTTAAACAATGTGGGCCAATAGAAACCTGATTGTAAAATTTTAGCAGCGGTTCTTGAAGCACCATAGTGTCCTCCAGCCTCTTTATCATGGCAATAACTGAGTATGGACTCGAATTCATAGTCTGGAACACACCTTATTACACCATCTGCACAAATCTTATACAAGAAAGGATCTTCCCAAATATAGTACTTAATATCAGAAAAGAATTTCTTCTTTTGCTGATATGTCATATCATATGGGAGTGAATTAGCTGCCAAATAGTTAGCAAAATCCGCAAACCAAGGATAGTTTAATACCTTAACAGCATACAATTTCTCATCTGGGAAATTTTCCTCAATGGCATCTTCAAGGAATTGTTCGAAGTCTGGATTCTCAAGCCTTGAAAGATGATCAGCTGCAAGATTTTCTGCTCCCTTCTTGTTCTTAATCTCAAGATCAAACTCTTGAAGCAACAAAATCCATCTGATTAACCTTGGCTTTGCATCTTTCTTCGCCAACAAGTACCTCAATGCTGAATGGTCTGTATACACTTTCACTTTAGACAAAATCAAATATGATCTGAATTTGTCAAAGGCATACACTACAGCTAGCAACTCCTTCTCAGTTGTTGTGTAATTTTGTTGAGTAGGATTAAGTGTTTTGCTAGCATAGTATATAGGCTGAAAGTGTTTGTCTCTCCTTTGACCCAAAACAGCTCCCACTGCATAGTCACTTGCATCACACATCAACTCAAATGGAAGATTCCAATCAGGTGCTACCATAATAGGTGCACTTATCAACTTCTCCTTCAAAATCTTGAATGATTCAAGGCACTCCTCTGTCATCTCAAAAGGAACATCCTTTTGAAGTAAGTTCGTCAATGGCCTTGCAATCTTAGAGAAATCTTTGATAAATCTCCTGTAAAAACCAGCATGCCCTAGAAAACTCCTCACTGTCTTCACTGAAGTTGGTGGTGGGATCTTCTCAATTGCTTCAATCTTTGCTCTATCCACTTCAATTCCTTTACTTGAAATTTTGTGACCTAACACAATTCCATCCTTTACCATGAAATGACATTTCTCCCAATTCAACACCAAGTTTGTCTCTTCACATCTTTGAAGTACTTTATTCAAATTATTAAGACAAACATCAAATGAACACCCAAATACCGAAAAATCATCCATGAACACCTCCATATAATTCTCCACCATATCAGCAAAAATAGCCATCATACATCTTTGAAATGTTGCTGGAGCATTACATAATCCAAATGGCATCCTCCTATAGGCAAAGGTACCATAAGGACATGTAAATGTCGTCTTCTCTTGGTCGTCTGGTGCAATTGGAATCTGAAAATACCCTGAATACCCATCCAAGAAACAGTAGTAATCATGACCAGCCAACCTTTCTAACATTTGATCAATGAAAGGAAGAGGAAAATGATCCTTCCTTGTAGCATCATTGAGTCTCCGGTAATCTATGCAAACCCTCCAACTGGTCACTGTTCTTGTAGGAACCAACTCATTCTTTTCATTAGGAACTACAGTCATACCACCCTTCTTTGGCACCACTTGAACTGGACTCACCCAAGGGCTATCTGAAATTGGGTATATAATTCCAGCATCCAACAATTTGATAACCTCCTTCTTCACTACCTCCTTCATATTAGGATTGAGTCTCCTTTGAGGTTGAATTACTGATTTGTGAAGCTCCTCCATAAGAATTTTATGAGTACAAAAAGAGGGATTGATACCCTTAATATCAGCAATCTTCCAAGCTATAGCCCTTTTCCTTCTTCTCAGCACTCTAATCAACTTCTTTTCTTGCAAATCAGTCAACAAAGCTGAGATTATCACCGGTAACTTAGAATCATCCTCCAAAAATATATACTTCAAATGTGAAGGAAGAGGCTTTAATTCCAGAGTTGGTGCTTCCTCAATAGATGGTTTGGACTTTTTCACTTCCGATCTTTCAATAACTTCAAATCTACATGCTTGTTCATTTGAAACAAATGGTCTCCCTTCCAACAACGCTGCCATCTCTATTGCATCTTCATCACTTTCATAAATTTCTTCTCCTTGAATGATGCTTCTCTCTAATGGATCTCCTTGAGCATTTTCCTGAAAAGCATCTTCCACAACCCGATCAAGTGTATCAATCATGAAACAAGAATCATCATGTTGTGATGCATGATTTAGTGCATTTGACATATTAAAAACAACTTTTTCATCCCCAGCTTTTAAAATCAATTTCCTTGTTGAACATCTATCATGGCTCCACCTGTAGCCAAGAAAGGTCTACCTAATATGATGGGAACTTCAAAATCTTCTTCCATGTCAAGCACTACAAAATCAACTGGAAAAATAAACTTATCCACTTTCACTAAAACATCTTCAATGATTCCCCTTGGATATTTAATGGACCTATCAGCCAATAACAAAGACACTCTAGTAGGTTTTGGCTCACCTAATCCAAGTTTAGCATAAACTGAATATGGCATTAAGTTTATACTTGCACCCAAGTCACACAAGGCTTTACTGATAGGAAGTTTTCCTATTGTGTATGGAATGGTAAAACTACCAGGATCTTTCAATTTTTGAGGAAGTTTGTTTTGCAAAATGGCTGAACATTCCTCATTTAAACAAACAGTAGACACATCCTCAATTTTCCTTTTGTTTGAAAGAATGTCTTTCAAAAACTTTGCATATGAAGGCATTTGTTGTAATGCATCTATAAATGGAATATTGATATGCAATTGCTTGAAAAGTTCAAGAAATTTACCAAATTGTTTATCAAGCTTGTGATGCTTGAGCCTATCTGGATAAGGAACTTTTGGCTTGTAAGGTTGAACTTTTTCAGCTTCTTCCTCTTTGTCCTTCTCTTGAATCTCTTCTTTCTTTTCTTCTTGCACATCATCTTCCTTTTGTTGAACTCCAGTCTTAATTCCTTTTTGACCCACTTCCTCAAGTTCTTTTCCACTCCTTAAAGTGACAGCTTTGACTTGCTCTTTTGGATTAGTTTCTGTGTTGCTAGGAAAAGTGCCCTTTTGCCTTTCGGTCATCATCTTTGCCAATTGCCCAATCTGATTCTCCAATTCTTCAATGAAGCCTCTTGGTTGTGCATTCTTTGATTCGTGGCTAACATGAATTTAGCCAAAATATCTTCCGTAGTTGGCTTCTTCTCACTTTGCTCAAATCCAGGTGGAGGTGGTTTTGGAGCATTTGGCGCACTCCAATTGAAATTGGGATGATTCCTCCATCCAGGGTTGAAAGTGTTGGAATATGGATTGTGATTCCTTTGAGGCCTTTGAAAGTTTCCAACATAATCCACATGTTCTGGTTGAAATGGATTTCCGGTTTCACAATCAATATTCCTATGATCACCACCACAAAAATCACAAATCACATTACTTGTGCTAGTGCCCATATGGTCAATCTTCTTATTCAGCAATTCCATTTGGGTTGTTAGAGATGCTATCACATCCACATTGTTCACCCCTGAAGCTCTCCTATTAGACCTCTCTGATTGCCATTGGTAGCTATTAGTTGCCATTTCATCAATCAAGTTGAAAGCATCAGTTGGCCTCTTGTTACATATGCTACCTCCCGCTGCGGCATCCAAAATGGCTTTAATAGCATTTGTCAACCCATTATAGAATGTGAACACTTGCATCCAAACTGGCAAACCATGATGAGGAACCTTTCTCAAAAGATCCCTATATCTTTCCCAAGCTTCATTAAGTGACTCTTGATCCATTTGAATAAATGTGGTGATGTCATTCCTCAACTTCGCTGTTTTGGAAGGTGGAAAGTACTTGGTGAGAAACTTTTCAACCATCATTGTCCAAGTAGTGATTGAACCTGGAAGCAATGAATTCAACCAAGCCTTTGCTCGATCCCTCAACGAAAATGGAAAAAGGCGAAGTCTGATTGCATCCTCCGTCACTCCATTGTGCTTGAAAGTATCACAAATTTGCAAAAAATTTGTCAAATGAGCATGTGGATCCTCACTAGGCAAACCTCCAAATTGGACTGAAGTCTGAATCATTGTGATTATTGCAGGCTTGATCTCAAAGTTGTTGGCTTGAATAGGAGGTCTAGAAATGCTTGAAGTCAACTCCTCCATATGTGGCCTAGCATAATCCATCATAGTCCTTTGTTGAGGACCTTGCTCTTTCCGCCATGATTAGCTTCACAAGTTTCTTTGCTTCCTTTGGTGCTTTATTCCTAAAATGGAAAGTTCTTTCAATCTCCGAATCAAATTCGAATAAGTCTTCTTTAAGCCCCCGAGTTGGGGTCATAGACAACTCGAAACCTGAAATGAAAATTGCAAAACAATGGAAAAGTAAACTAAAACAATGAAAAGTAAATAACGATTAAATTAACAAAACTTTTGTTTTTCCTAATATCACTAAATTAGTCCCCGGCAACGGCGCCAAAAACTTGTTGCTACTAAATCACTAGCAAGTGCACTAGTCGCTCAAGTAATATAATGATGAATAGAGTATCGTCCCACGAAGACTAATTAATGACTACTAGTATTATACTAAGTTCCATTATCTAATCAATCAAAACAATGGAATTATAAGAATTAAATTAAATCCTAAAATTAACTAAAGTTACCAATTGAAATAAGGATTAAAAATGCAATTAACAAAAGCACTAGAATATGCACTTCTTCTAGCATATTTAATGTATTATAACATGCTTCATTTCAATTAAAAGATCTCATATCATGCACCGGCGTAATTCCCTATTGCGATGAATGGGCTCTCTCGAGTTATCACTCAACTATAATTAAATAATTAATTAATATATCTCTATACTAATTAATCACTTAATTATGCTTTAAGTTCAATGGAATTCCCTAATGAAACTTTATCCTCTAAAATCTCATTACCAAATAAATTATAAGGTCATATCTCTATGCCTTACAATCCATTGTCTTAATTGTTTATCCATTCATATAGCTCTTTCTCAAGTTACATACATGAATTAAAATCAATAAGGAGTTGATCAATCTCCCTAAGCATTAAGAACACAATTAAGACATACATGAACATAAGACTTAATTGAAATGGAAACACATCATATATACGTCAACATACTAGAATCCATACATATTCTAGTGGAGAATGTTTAGTTCCCCATGAAAACAAAGAAATTGATTACATAGATGGAAGTATGAAACATTGTTTTCAAAGAAGGAAGGAAATTACAACCAAGATGAACTTTGATCTTCAATCCTACTTCTTGATTCCTTGATCCTTTGTTTGTGCTTGTTTCTTGTCACTTTTTCTCCTCCAGAAAATCTCTCTCGTATTCTTTTCTCCAAAGACCCTTTTATATCCCCCTCTTCATGTGTCAATTAACCTCCAATAACTTCCCCGAAATGGTTGGTTATTGGAAGTTATTTCAATTTCACCACCAAATATCATGGCTGTGAAATCTGATGGTGATATCTGCTGGGAATTCCACCACCAGATTTCATGGCTGTGAAATCAAGTGGTGATATTTAAATGGTGAAAATTTCTACGTAGGATAATTGTTGAGAATTTCACCACCAATTATCATGGCAGTGAAATCTGGTGGTGATATTTGCTCTTTTCTCCAATTTGCACTTTGATCCTCCAAATTGCAGAATCTTTAATTCTTTCCTGAAATAGCACAAAAATCAATACCAAGTCCTCAAATTATCAAAATAAAAATAATGAAATAAAGTATAAATTATATGCATAATTTATACTTATCAACTTCTAGCAGTTAGCTTTCATTAGTTTTGGCTTGCTACTCTGACCAAACGCATATTGGCCACCACATAAACAGTGATTCCTTGCTTCCTGAGGACTCCAATTATAGCCACAAGAAGTAACTAAACAGCATAAGATAGCCTCATAAATGGTACTAAAAGGAATTAGCCTCATAAGATAGCACTAAAAGGATTTTTTCTCTTTTTTTTTGGTCACTAACATGACTATAATTATAAAAAACTTTGTTTGAGCCATGATATTATGAAAGGTAAGGACACATAATATGGGAAACTTAAAAAAGTTGCCTTCATTTGTCATCCAAACTCATTGAGTCTCCTGTGGACCACTTAGCAAAGAAAATATTCAGTGCGTCTGAGAGCAAACTCCCACCAGCGGAAAGATCCCATCCACGCTAATTTTTTTACTCCCATTCGCCTCCCAAACCTACTAATCCTCCTCTCTGCTCCTCCTTTAAGTTCTTAAAACACTAAGAGCCATTTTTTTGGGATCTTTACGGTTTGTTGGGATCTTTACGGTTTTGTTGTCTAGAAAAACATCGCGACGGCTTGTGTGCATCCTTTGGAAATACCAAACTCCCACCAGCGGAAAGATCCCATCCACGCTACTTTTGTTACTCCCACTCGCCTCCCAAACCTACTAATCCTCCTCTCTGCTCCTCCTTTAAGTTCTTAAAACACTAAGATGACTAAATCGGTTGTAAAAGTACTTGTAATCACGTTAGAAAATCTCAAGGCAAAACAGAACTTACTTGTAATGTACCGGGAGGCGATGGCAGCGAGAGAGAAGAGGAGGAAGAAGGGGGATGGCAGCTCCGCTTGCCGCTGACCAGGACGATGGATTGGAACGCCGAGGAGAAAGCTGAGAAATATCACCGACCGAGCTCTTCTGGGTAAATAAGGAGCTGAGAAAAATGCCACATGGTGTGGCATTTTTCAGCTGAAATCGTCACACCATGTGGCGATTTCACTTATATGAAATCGCCACATGATGTGGCGATTTCAGAATTGTAAAATCGCCACACCATGTGGCAATTTTATGGCTTTTCATATCAGCTCCATGGCTGACTTGGCCGAGCTCTGGGAGATGAAATGGCACCGGGAAAATGCCATTTGAAATGGCATTTTTCCTTTAACACCTCCCTGCAATATCTTTGAAACCCACCCCTTAACTGTCAAACCGGTGCAAAAATGCACCAGTTATAAAAACGACTCAAATTTGCCAACCGTCTACCCTGTTTTAACGGAGGGAATCAAATAAAAATAAATTTTATAACTTTTTAAAATTTAAGATTAAAGTAACACATTCTTCTAGATTTAAAAATTAAAAATATAGTTTAACTAACCTTTATTAATAAAAAAATCATGTACGAATGCCACCATGAATGGGAGGGTAGAGGATGGTTCCTCCACATGCACGATTGTACTCTGGATTTACGTGCAATCTCTCTTAAGCACTTAAAGTTTGGAGAAAGTATTCCTGCAAGGTATAAATAATTTTATTTTTTTATATATTGCATGCTCAATTAATCATCATGTGTAATATGTGCTCGGCACATGCAGTACAAATAAAAATTTCTAAAGTTTATGATTTAAATTTAATGATCCGAAACTTTTCTCAAGCCTTTCCTTCCCTCGTTCGTGCACCTTAAACATCAAGCATTAGCTTCCTTCTCCTCCCTTCCCACGATGCTTAGGGGCAAAGGCTAGCACGCCTTATCATGTGGAAAGGAGCTTCTCTCCACTACTCCACTAGCACACACATGGTACCATGGCTAGCCAAAACATATTTCAGAGCAAAGTTAAGTCGTTACTTGGCTTAGCCCTAACCTGGTTCAAAGTCTGAGCATAAAAAGGCTTACCATCTCATTTCATAATCTAACCTAATTCGGCTTGAATTTGGACCCAAACATGGCCCAAGTAAGACCCAACCATAACTAAGTTGGCCAAATTAGGTCAACCAAATCTGAATCTAATGCAAATGTTAGATTTTGCCAACTAGCCATTTTAGAACCTAACCTAATATCCATTGATCCATGACAATTCAACTCGATTAGGCACATTAATCAACTTGAATAGGCAAATGAATCATGAAGGTTAATACTAACCCTTTTATAGTTCTACTTCTTCTCCTCTTTGATTTGCATGGACCACAAACTCAATTACAATCTACTTGTAGTTGACTCCCACTATATCAATCTTCATTGCTCAATCTCTCTTGCTTAACGGTGTCACCTCAGCTTAGCATGAGGTGTCATCCAACAAACTAACTAGCCCAAAATAATGTAGCCCCTCCTCTCTTCAATTTAAAAGGAATGGTGAAACCCCAATTGACCAATCAATCTAATCCCTAGCCACCTACCACTAAAACTCAAGCTTTGCTAGCTATCATTTAACTAGGGCATTTAGTCTCTCTAACTTATTAGTATTGTAACCATCCAACATGAGGCATCATACAATGAATCAACCAAGATGTTGCCCAGATCTAACAACCCAAGAGGGGGGGTGAATTGGGTTTCTTAAAAAATTTAATCGGTTATCAAGTATATGCACTTATATTCTTTTACAAATGAGTATCATGTAGTGAAGTAAATCTAATACACAATTAATCATAGAAAATATATCACAATCAAATACATAATATTTATAGTGGTTCGGTGCCAATCCTACACCTACATCCACTCTCCAAGAATACCTTGGGTATTTCCACTAATCATCACTAGCCAACCTAGCTAGCAACACTTGTTTTGGGGCACAATAAGCCTTACAAATATAAATCCGGATAGACCTCTACCCAATCACGTTTCACAACTGTAAAACAAATCAAAGCACAAGTAATAGAATATTTAATATAATAAGCTCCTAGATATGAGCAGATTTTAAACATGAGAATACTTATCAACTTGAAGAGCTAATTTCGAAGTTGCTTCTTTCTTTAATAAACACAGCAGCATAATAGAAGCCTTCAAGGTAGCTTTGAATGCTCTTCAATGAGGGTAGATGGAGCTTTAAGACCATTTATAGAATCAGCAATAAATGAACTCCGATGGCTTAAAAATAATCAAAACAATACTTCAACAATCATCTAACAAATCTCTTTTTTAAATGTTTTTTTCTTAATATTTTTCACTGATATTTTTTTGATTTTTTTTTTTCAAAATCACTATCACTTTCACTCTGAAAACACTATTTTTCTCTTTCTTTTTCTTCTAATTTTCTTCTCCTTAGAAATACTATTCATCTCCACTATTTATAACAAGAACATCAAGATATAGCGTTGTGAAATAGAGGAGGGAGAGAGAGAGAGAGCAAGCTTGGATAAAAACAGCCAAGAGAGCCACACGAGTAAAAATCCCAAACAGTGGCAAGAAGTAAAGTAGCATCCCAAAAGATAAGAATTGGTAGCCCAAAATTTGAAAACTGAAAGAAGCTAGCCATTAGGCAAGGAATTGGCATGCCAAGAAGCAAAATTGGTATGCCAAAATTCATAAATCAGTATGCCAATATGAGAATTAGCATAACAACAAAAATTGCACAGGAATTGACAGAAGACATTTCAAAATTAGAATGCCGATTCCAACCATTGGTATGCCAACTTCAACCATTAGCATGCTAAGAAAAATTGCACAAGGAATCGACAGAAGACATTTCAAAATTAGAATGCCGATTCCAACCATTGGTATGCCAACAAAAATTGCACAGGAAATTGGCAGAAGACATTTTAAAATTAGAATGCTGATTTCAACCATTAGCATGCCAAGAAGAATGCACAGAAAATCGGCAGAAAGTCATAGCAAATTAGCATGCCAATCCAAACACTTAGCATACCAATTTGTAGAACAAGGGACCAGCCGAATGGATCAAGGAAGGGACATGCCAACATATTAAGTGCCAGAGAGTCAACCGTTACATGATAAAATATAGGCAAGCTAAGCAAGCCAGCAGGTATCCGATCGAAGGTAAACTGAAGGCAACAGAATCTGGTTTTCTTAATCAAAAGATTGTAACCCAAGATTCAAGCATTAAGCATCCAATCCGAAGGCAACAAAATCCGATATTCCAAATCAAAGATGGGTAACCCAAGATTCAAGCATTAAGCATCCAATCTGAAAGCAATAGAATATAGTATTCCAAATCAAAGATTGATAACCCAAGATTCAAGCATTAAGCATCTAATCCGAAGGCAATAGAATATAGGTAGTTTAAGAACACAATTCGATGATAATTCAAAATATCATAGAATTATAAATAGAAATTTGTAAGATAATTGAATCCAGTTCAAGACAATGCAAATATAATTAAACTTAAAAGTCATTTTGTTAAATAAATCGTATTACCTTATATTATGAATTATAATATACCTTTGATAAATGAAGTGTATTATTCCATGATGAATAACCTAAAATTGATTGAACTTTACAGATACAATATTAGCACAATACTTAATTGTTTTGCATTTCATCAAAATTAATATGGGGTCAACACGAGTTGATAGCTCTCTCTAGCCCTCTAATGTTCACGAATTGAACAATCAACACAATGATGCATCTCCCGTGCGACCAATCAATTGGTATTCTCTCTCTCAATATTATCTTTGACCCTCCTGTATAATTTTTCCCTAGTCGATGACTATCCAACATCACCTCACTCCAAGTGTAAGGTAATTAGAAGTTCTTCAACTTCTAGTTCGCTATTCCTCCAATTGCCTAGCATTTTGATAATTTCATTCTCTTGATCCAACCATCTAGCATTGCCTCTCTATGATGATTGTTTTGTTTGGCATCCACCTTTTACTAGTGTTCATCTTTTCAATCAGGCCTTCATCTCTTTACTTTTATAGTTGTAAGTATATAGCTAACTTAGCTAAAGTTTTCGCACTTGCAAGGTAATTATCCTCTTCTAATGATAGAACTTATTGATTTATAGCATTATTTGTTAAGATTAAAAATTAGCATAAAATGCAAGAATAGAAAGATGTAATAAGTAAGTTTATCGTATTTATATATAAATTAGTATTTTTAGTTGAGTTTTGGCTGCTGCTTATATTACATTTGAAGATATTTTATTCCTTATTTTGTTATGTAGGAACTATCATTAATTAATTAATTTATGAAAACTAATGTCATTTATCTATTTATTAGTAATGTAGTTTTAAATGTGATTTTCTATCATAGATTTTAATATTTATGCTATAGATATTTTGAATGCTGGTTTTTATTTTCATAATATAATTACTATTTGAGCAGATTCATTTAATATAACGTCATGTTCTAATATGGGTAAATATGAGACTATTGAAGATATAGGAGATAGGAATGAAAGATTTGGAGAAGATATTGAAAACGACTATAAAAGAAATTCAAAGAAAAGATCCTACATGTGAAATCATTTTATTGTGAAGGAAAAAATTATGGAATTATAGCTACTTATAAATATTATAGGAAAGTATTACATGGTAATATCCTGAGACAAATTTTGTGATAAAAAATGCAATTGGAAAGTGTCTTGAGGAATAAGATTTGGATTTTAAGATATCATGACTTAAATAATTGCACAACAAATAATGCTATAAGTAAGAATTTAAGATTAATTCTCACGTGTAATGTTCTTTGGTGAGGAGTACGCTCATAATATTGTGTACATATACTAAATATTATTGTGCAAGATAAGATGAAAATAATTTATGAACTTATTAAATGTGACAAGAGATTATCAAATATGAGAATACAATCTTATCTCAAATGTAAGTATCTAATGAAATCGTACAATATATAAGGCTTCCTAGCCTTATATATTGTATTCTATTAGTGTACTTAATATGGTACTATCACTGAATCAAGAGTCATAATCCACCTAGTTATTGAAAGTAAATATTAATAAAATTTTAAGAAAAAATCAAGGAATTTGTATGGCAAAACAATCATGAATATAAGCTAAAATAAATAATTATTACAAAGAAAATAGAAATAGAGGAATTTGAAAATATATGATAGAAATTATTTTAAAATCATTATTACTCTTCTCATTAGGATAGGCAACTCTACACTCTAGGCTTTATTTGGCTCCTCCTCAGTGATATGAAAGACTCGGCTTACTTAATTGACTTCTTTAATTCTCAAAATTAATATACTTAAAATATATAAAATAATAAAAAATAGTAGTAGTACAAAAAAAAATTATATGAATAAAGAAAAAAAGAGCTTGTGATCCAAGCTTGAACCAACGACTTTATATAGAAACTGGTCAAATGTCAACCTTAATCACCAATTGTTGACCCATAAAATATGAAATAAGCACTTAGGGAGGTTACCGGCTGTCATGAGCTAATAATGCCTCCTTAACCACCAACTTAATTATAGAGAGATCTCTTTAGCAATGAATCCAATAATATTATGATTGAATCTTATTTAAACACCAAGATAAACACTTAAATGATTTTGAAACAAGTTAAAATAATGACAAAAGACAAGCTCTCCCCCCCCCCCCAAAAAAAAAAAAAAAAATCTCATTGGATTAAAGTTTATTGAACTAATTAACAAGTAAATATCTGAATAACAAAATATTACTTAATATTCCTCCACAAAAGTTTAATAAGTATTATAACTATAAAATCAATAAATATTATCTCTTCTTAGCAATTTATATATGCAATGGGTAAGATGTTAGCTTAGTATTGATTGTATCAGCTTTAAGGATCTATAGTAAAACAAGCTTTGAACTAGGACCATTGAACTAATATTTCAATAAAATATCCATAGTATCGATCAATTAGGATTTTAAGTAAATATGGCATTGCATGATTACATAAATTTTTATTTGAGATATAGTGTTAGCCTACTAAAAGTCACAACTAAAGGATCCCTCTCACAAAAGTAAGCCCCTCCAAAAATACTTATGACCTAGTACCTCACAGACAACCTACCTCAGGTTAATTAAAAATATTACTCAACCTTAGAAATCAATTATCAATGAAAATGTATAAAAATATTAGAGACATCTAGAAGAGCAATAGTACCTTTGTTGATGATATTTTTGCACAAAAATCATGCACATAGGATGCAAATATTTATATTTTTCTACAATAATGATCTTAAAGTAGACTAAGGCCACAAATACATATGATTTTCGTTAAATCGCTATTCATAACTACTTTCATCTATCTGTTCTATCTTTGAAGGCTTTCTTTAGTCTTATCTTTATAACAATTGCACCTCAAAAATATGATTTGCATATAGACATTGTTCTATTGCCTTAGAACAAACCTTTTTATCATTTTTCTCTCTTTTCATAGAGTATAATCTATCTCCTTGCCGCTTACTCTCACTCAAATAGTTTTACACGAGGGTTTTTCATGCTCCTAACCCTGAATGCCTCCTTAAGGACAATATAAAAAAGAGGGTGCCAATGTTTCTTGGGTGCCTCCAAATTGCCTAGGGTCCTAGTAGGACATAAATAGAAAGAAAATAGGGGTGGTCCTCACTTTGGCACCTCATATCGATGGCTATCCTCTACTTGGACTTAATCCAAGTTGGCTCTGGTTAAGACATAATTTAGACTTTTTTTACTAAACTGAGTCTAAATCCATTTTTAAACTATTTCCATAGCCTAATTAGCATCTTAATTAGTTCTTTGATAAACTTGATCTTATTTGATGCCATTAGAGATATTTAATAAAAATAATTAACTAAAATATCATTTTCATTAATCTAGAGATATATGGCATATGCTAATGCATTACTATGATAGGTTAGCTTAAGTGTTTCATTGCTAATAATCGGCCCTTAGTGAGTCTGTATTATCGAAGCCTTGATGAGTCAGTGATAAGTCGTGATGATAGGTATCTAATACTACAATTTAATATATATCATTTTAGTGTCCTTATGTAACTATTAAGAACTAACACACCGTTAAACCCTCAATCATACTATTAAAACCTTAAGTCCTTGATAAATAAGAAATATTTTAAATAAATAATTATTAGTTATATAATTTATTAAAATAATTATTTTTAAAACTTAAATAAGTAACTACCTAATCTCCAACTCTTCTAGTTTGGCCACATCTATGTTCCAATATAGATATTGTGCCATATGATAGATTCACTAGCATCCAATCCTAGTGAACCATTATTCTTGCTATCTAAGTTATAATTCAGTACACCATTGTTGATTATGAGTTTGATTATAAGTTTCTTAGTACATTAACATATCTTGTCCTTTAAATTAGCAGGCTAATTGTAACCTCTCTAATCCTTAACCCTTCGCAATAACTTTTAAAGTTAATTGCTAGTGTTGATCATTTAATATGAAAGCGTATTTGGGTGTCAGTATGAGGTCGCATCCATATAGTCACCGAACACCTCAATAACCTTATATTATGATGTCTAACCTTATTTGTAACTCAATATATTTTAAGCACTTAAAAATTATGAGTCTTAATATGTTAAATATACAATCACTTAGATAATTTCTTTGGAGCATTCATGGACTTTTTATTAATACTAAGGTTGACATATGACATATCCCATGTTGTTTAAGAGATCATATAAGAGGAAAAATCTATACATTATTTTAAATGATGTTTATAATTACATGAAGGTGGCCTTTAAGGAAACCATTATTCTAACAATTGTCGCTAAAATGAACACTCATCACCATAAGGACAAAGAGGAGAGTGATCAAAGTATGCCATAGCCTAGCTTAATCAATTTTGTTTTAATAATATTAAATAATTTCCATAGATTCATTAGTTAGAGAGGTAGGTGTCCGCTATGTAACCACCCCATCCTCCTTACTGGTTCTAGGATTTCACTTATAAATAAATTTTTGGTTAGATAATCTATCAAGCTCTTTTGTGATCTAGTAATGCTGCAAAATGCTTTTTTTAACTATCTCATATATTTCTTATTCAAATGTTTCCGTTCATCTTCTTATATGATTTCTTTTGACTTATCAATTTACCATTGCTTTACTTTTACAATGGAGAAACAATGGAAGAATGAGTTAATAAATTATAGAAAGTTTTGACAATATATAATCATATTATAGTGAATTTGTTATCAAGAGAATTAGTGATCTCCCTGGCATCACTAAAGCCCCTAACAAAAAAAAAAAGGTATCCATTGTGAAGAAGAATGAAAGAACCTTACCAAAGCAGTGTAATGAGATTGATCATAATTGCTAGCATGGTGATTCAAGTTTAGGCCCGTTTACCACACAGAGAAATCATCATAAGAGATTTAAAGTTACAAATTTTCTTTAGATATACAACAGGATTTAAGGAGTAAATATTGATTTTAGATCATGATTCTTAAATTTCTTAAGCATTGTTTTAGAGGAATTAGTAATTTAGAAAATTATTCCTCCAGAAAATTATATTTGTCTCTCATGAAACTTTTAAGAGAGACATATCAGAGATCAGAATATCATTTACAAAGAGATAAAGAATAACACAATTATCATCAAGGGCCTTGAAATAGATATATTTTTCCTTATAATTGAAAGAGAAACCAAAGGAGAAGATAAAATTTAGCATGTATAAATGAAACTAACATAATTTTTTTCTTTTATATATAGATAAGATGAAATTTAAATAACACTTGTCCTTTATGCTGTTTATATATACTACAAGCAATAAAATAATTCAATGAAAAGATCAAAGAATACAGAACAGATGAGAAAACATCTCCGTACTGACAAAATTATTATGAACACAATAATCATAACAAATCACATTAACCGAGCTGGATTTTACAAAAACTGCAATCCTACTCAAGTTGGCATATGGAATCACGGAGAGAACCGGACACGCTAATAAAGCCGGCGCTGCTCTCCTTTTCAAAACAATAGATAAAGGAACATCCACTGCAGACAGTTGCCCTTAGCCCACAGCGACCAGCCAGCCCACCACCAGTCAAGCTCTTTTTCGTATCTTCGTGCTTGGAGGTTGCTTCTCCTCCGCAATGTACCTTGGCAAGGTTAACAAGGTGTTCACTCGAGATACACCCTCTAGAGCAGACCATTCATCACCATCTGTTACCATGGCATTGCCATCGGAGAGAAGTTGCTTCTTGGGGCTTTCTTTATCATCTGGGAGGATCTCAGAGCCAGATTGGATGGTGCCAGACCGGTCTGCACTACTTGGAGTGGACGGCTCTTGCTTGCCGCTGCCGGCTCCTGTAGCATAAGGTGATCTACCTGCATTGGTCTTGAGAGTGGTGGAATTGTTGGATGCATCTGTATGGAGGAATAGGCAGACTGCCGCACAATCATCAATTTTGGAGGTTGGATATTTGCGCCTCCAGGCCCGGACCGCAGACTCAACAAGGTAACGAGCTGCAGAGGACTGAGCAGGGGTAGAGGCCACAATGTCTACCACTTCTTTGTTGGACAAGACATCCCACACCTGTGAGAACAAGTGGGAGAGTAAGTGGCACATTAGCATTGACGGTTATCCAACGCAGCGCCTTAGGGTTTGGCTTTTCCATGAGGATGGAACACATCAGAAGAAAAGTGAAAATAAAATGGAAGTAACAAATTAATGTTTCAGCCCTCACCCCATCAGTGGCCAGCACTATGAACTCATCCCTTTTAGTAATGCGTCTATAAGAAATTTCTGGCACAGAAATTAAACCAAAATCCTTCAGACAAAAATCTCCAAAAGCCCGTGCCATTGCCAATCCTGGGGAGTTACTGTTTGGCAGCCAAACCCGGACAACCTCGGGCTCATCCTGAAGAGCAAAAACACGGCCTCTGTACTTCCTGATTCTCTCTGCTTCCCCTGTAAAACAAGTCCTCAGATTCTTAAACATGCTTCATTTGAAGGTTTCCTCTTGAATCTATCAAGACAATACAATATGCTTCCAGAAACGGAACATTCAGATGGAAAGAATCCAGATCCTTATAAGAGATCCAACTTCACTCAGATAAATATTTCTAATTAAAAAATGGAAAATTGTGAATGACTTCCTTATCTCTACAACAATATTTCCTCCAACTACAGATTCATCAACATGGATTTG
Organism: Calamus simplicifolius; assembly: GCA_900491605.1. Taxonomy (NCBI): domain Eukaryota; kingdom Viridiplantae; phylum Streptophyta; class Magnoliopsida; order Arecales; family Arecaceae; genus Calamus; species Calamus simplicifolius. The sequence goes on along the minus strand of UESW01004357.1, from coordinate 719,942 downwards.
CTATTATTAATTATTAACAAACACATTCAATTCTTCAGGGGGTAAAGAGTTATGAACCAGTAAGATATAGGTACTCCATTAACAGAATTTACATACCATACGGTGATTTTACCTAAAATATCTAATAAAAGTTTTGCAGGTTACTAAAGCTATCATCTGGTTCTCTTCAACAGAGGATGATGGGTTTTTCGAAGCAAATAAAGGAAAGGGGCGTTAATAGACTATAGGTTAGTCAGAATAAATACATAATGCATGCATACATATATATAAACATACAGATGTAAAAAGAATCTTATAGAACAATTAGGAATATCTATCACACATAAATATGAGGGCTCAACAATTTACATGATGAACAGTAGAATTAAAGTATACCACACCACAGCAAACTTCCCATCTGTTTGGTATCAGCCTTATGGGTCACAGATCTCCAATGGTTCCACTTCCAAAACCAAATCCACCAAAAGGGAAATTTCCATACTCCTATACACTACCACAAGGAAAATATTCCTTGTTCATCTATCCTTCTTGGCACAGCCCATGACAGCAAAATAGTTCATATTTTACAGAGTGCAATACAAAGTCCTGAATTAGGGAACTCAAAATCAATCAAGAGGGAACAGACAAATAGTCATCACAAAAACAATAGTGATAAATAAAGTACCAAAATATTTAGCAAATTCATGCATGGGAAGACATATTTGTAAAAAATAAACATGACAAGTTGCAAAGAATTTTCAAAAAAATCCTTTCCTTAAAACAAGTGGATCTGTAGGCTGACTCCACTTCAAAATACAAGCTTTTGTGGAGATCACAATTCAAAGAAAAACCATTGAACCAGACTAAAAGAGTACCGACAACAAGTTGCTTGTGTCGTATGGAGGTTTCATGGATTACATGAGAAGTAATTTCCTTAGATAGCAAATACCCATGGAACTCCGCCAAGGCTGGTCCCAAGCCTGGGTAAAGGAGGAGGGTTGCGTTAGCTTATAGCCAGCGTAAAACTCCGTAAATCTCTTAAAATATGAATCTACTAAATCAAACTATGCGAAGGGCTAGGACGTCTTCGTTAAGAGGCGCATTGCATCTGCCTCCAGATGTTTCAAAAAATGGCAAGGGGCATCGCACCGATGCCCAGGTGCAGTGATAAATGAGCAAGGATCCCTACGAGCGAGTGTGGGTAAAGTTAATCCATGATAATCAACCATGATAATCAACTTAGAGTAGTAGAAACACTAACAAGTAAAGCTATGGAGATAGTGGACACTATAATTACAAGAAAAGTAAATATAATATACTTACAAGAAACTAAATGGGTAGGTGAAAAATCTAGAGAAATAGAGAATACGGAATATAAATTATATTACAATGAAAACATAAAAATAGAAATGGAGTAGGAATAATTGCAAAATAAATTTTAAGGAATATGTTGTTAAGGTAACTAAGAAAGAGACCGATTATATTACTAAAACTTATAATTGAGAATAATATATTTAACATAATTAGTGCATATGCACTACAAGTAGGATTAAACCAACAAACTAAGACAATTTTGGAAAGAATATAAAAAGTAATGCAAGAAATATCATAAGAAGAAAATATATATATAGGAGAAGATTTTAATGGACATGTAGGAAAACAAAGGGATGGATATGAAACAATATATGAAGAATATGGATTTAAACATAGGAATGAAGCAGGTGTGAGCTTATTAGATTTTGTAGTGGTGTATGATCTAATAATAGTAAACACTTATTTTAAAAAGCGAGATGAACATTTAATAACATTTAAAAGTAGATCTAATAAAATTCAAATTGAATTTTTCTTAGATAAAAAACAACAAAAACTATAAAGTTATTCCAGAAGAAAGTTTAACTTCACAACATAGGATAATGTAGTAGATATGGATAAAAATGAAATCTAGAGTAAAACGTAAAACTATTAATCCAAAAATTAGATGGTAAAATTTGAAAGGAGAAAAAATAGAATTATTTAAAGAAAAGTTAATAAGAGTAATGACTATGAATATAGATAGTGATCCCAACTTAATGTGGGAAAAGCAACTAAATCATAAAAAATATAACAAAAGAAGTTCTAAAAAAATCAAAAGGAGTAGAACTAGTAGGAAAGAAAACTTGGTGGTGGAACGAGCAAGTTCCATCAAGATTAAAAGAACAAAGTACAAAATTTGGCAAGAGGTAAGGATGAAGAAAATCTTAAAAAGTATAGGAATGCAAAGAAAGAAGCTAAAAAAAGCAGTTAGTAAATGATATCCATGGTGTATGTTATTTGCGGATGATATAGTGCTGATTGATGAAATAAATCTGGAGTAAATGCTAAGCTAGAGATTTGGAGAGAGCTTTAGAATCTAAAGATTTTAAGATTAGTAGAACTAAAACTGAATACATGAAATACAATTTTAGTGGAAGCAGAAATACAAATGAAATAGTGAAATTGCAAATCAAGAAATACCAAAAAGTAAAAAATTTAGGTATTTGGGATCAATTAACCAGCAAGGAGTAATAAGTGAAGATGTGAATCATAAAGTTAAAGCATAATGGATTAAGTGAAGAAATACTTCGAAGTATTGTATGATCGGCGCATTCCATTAAAATTGAAAAAAAAAATAGCTATTAAGCCAAATTGAAAAAAAAATCTATAAAATAGCTATTAAGCCAATGCTATATAGAACAGAGTGTTGGTAATACTGAAACATGTGAATAAATTAAGTATAATAGAAATGCGTATGTTAAGATAGATATGTGGTAAAACTTTAAAAGATAGAATAGAAATAAACATATAAGAGAAATGATAGGAATAGCCCAATTAAAGATAAAATGAGAGAAAATCGATTACAATAATTTGGACATATACAACAAAGACCTTTAAATGCTTCAGTTAGAAAAAGTGATCTTTTAACAATCCATAGTAAAGATAGAGGTAGAGATAGACCTAAACTAACATAAACAGAAATAATTAAAAAAGATATAACTATTTATAATTTAAACATCGATTTAGTCCTGAATAGAGAGTGAAGGAAGCAAATTCATGTAGCCAACCCCATGTAGTTGAGAAAAGGCTTAGATGAGTTGAGTTGAGCAAATACCCATGGATCCCATCCAACATGCATAGGCATATTGCTAACACAGATTTTACCCACCCCTAATGTTTGGATCTGATTAAATTCTTGAAGATCATATTGCATGCTATATGGTGCAAGATTTGTAAGGAAAAAAAAACTAAGCAATCTTCAAAACCACTCTCAAGGCTAAACAATTGTTCTAAAGATGAATTTCCATGTTCTCAATATCTTTTTCATAAAAGAGAGATCATTGTTAGATGTGAGAACAAGTACTTTTCTCCTAGATGAAGATTTAACCTAATTTAGGCTAATGAAGATCATCATCCCATAAATGTTGTCTTGTATTTCTTCTAATAAATTATTCTCTATGTCCCTGAAAGTAAGGTTAGCCAAAGGAACCATGAAAAGCTTCTAAGCAAAAATAGCTTTAACAAGCAGTGCACAATTAAAATATAACTTAACAAAATCCAGTAACCCAGTAGAACATTCCTACATTTCATTGATTAAGATAAAGAAGTCACAAAGAAAAGATGATCTAGATTATTTTATAAATAACCTGGAAAACTTTGTAAACAAAATTGCAAGGCTAAGCCATCAATTTATAATAAGGCAATATGTTGAACATCCTAGCTTCATCTTATCCATTTCTATTGCCCCAATCCTATCAATCATGAGTCTATTAGTCTGCCTCCCATTCTGAACCAATTAAACCATGCCCACCTCACAAAAGCTCCTTTTGTCCTTCCCCACAACTAACCACCACCTTTTCTTTTTTTGAGAATTGGTGCGATGGAAACAAATGAAATCAATGAAAAAGGAGAGGGACCAGTAAAGAATGTCAAAATAACGCAGCTCCAGATCTGTCTTATTCTAATCAAGCTGTATCATCATGTGAAGAGGCATTATTTAGAAAATGAAATATCTAAGTGACTACCCATTCCAAAGCATATCTATAATGTGCCATGATGTGTACTAGTAATAATACAAGGATGTTGACCTATTCATCATATGTGTGAATCCCTATTAATGTATATCAGCTCATAACAATGCATATCTCTTTAATACTTACTGATACAACGATACGAGCTTGCATGTTTTGTATAAACTTGCATGCAGTCATCCTAAGCAGCCTCCATTTATACTGAACACAGTATGGACTTTCTAAAGGATAAAATAAGTGTTCTATAGAGTGACTATTATAATGTAAAATTCCTTCAATCTACATCAGAGAAAGGTTTAATAGATCGGTTTGCAGTTTTCAAAATGCTAAGGGCCCCACTTAATTTCCCCACCAAAAAAAATGCTATAAGTATATAGATAGTTGCCTATCACTGTATATTTTCAATTATGGACTTTGAACATGTTGAATCCTTGCAATGTGCAAACTAAATTGTGATCATTCGACACAATCTAAAATAAATTATGAACCTATGATCCTAAATTTCAATGAATTAGTCAAAAACTATACTAGATAGTTGAAACATGACTATAAATTAGTATGAATAATTAATGTTGTTTTATTTTTTTTCTAATGAATAACTTGAAACATCTTGATGTGTTAATTGCAAATATTTCATCACTCTTCTCTAAGGTAATGATATCTAAGATCAAGATGGCATCGTGCAACATGTACATTGTGCCTCCCTATAATTGGGATGGGTTCAACAACAACAACAGCAATCATCATCATCCACATATGGAAGGCTTCATTGAGGGATTGAGCAAAATCTACAACAATCAAGATTTTAGTCTTACTTGACTCTCTGAAACTTGTAAAATTCCAAAATTCCCTTGGACTAGCAAAGAGTTATAAAATATAGTGCCTAAAGAAATGCAATCCCATTAAGAATATAAAATGGCATCTAATAAATGATTATCATCTTAAACTCGAAGGAATCATGAAGGAAAAAAAAGAGAAATCAAGGTTATTTCAATTGTGAGTTAGGGCATCCTTACTTCATGCCATTCCAATTTCAAAAAAAATTAATGGAAATTTATAGCCAACCTAGATAACCTAGATATACAATACTACTCATCACACAAGTATAAATGGAAACTTCATAGTCAAACTAGATAACCTAGAAACATAATACTATTCATCATACAAGATGTACTTGGTTGACATCATCATAAACTTTCGCAAAATCAAACAAGTTCCTCTTCATGTGTTTCATTGCTAATCAATCCCAAAGAGATTGACACAAAACCCTATAAATTGGTCATCAACTTTTTCACATGCCATGTATCAAAAACCATCAATTTTAAACGCCCCCTTCTCACAACATCCACCTTCAATTAATGCTTTCTAAAAAGCCTTGTAATTGATACACTCCATTTAAACCACATTTCTCATGATATTTGCCTACATATGGTTTCTTTCCTCTTCATCCATTTAAGCTATAATCTTTTCTCTAAATATTTTATATCTTAGTTCTTCTAATATTAAAAATCATACAAAATATTGTCCAAGGTTTTATATCCTGTAGGATGAGGGTATCTCAGTTTCTCCAAGAAATGAGATGCCTTATTGTCCTGCCTTGTTCTATCAGCCATCTCATTTGAGCATCTTGATGGATACCCATGTCTCTCTCCTTTTCTTTTTCCTTTATTTTTTTTCTCTTGGTTCTTTCCTTTTTCTCTTTTTCTTCCTCCTTCCTACTCTTTTTCTTTGCTTTTCTTCTCCTTTCTTCTATTCTTCCTTCTTTCCTTCCTTTCACTTTCTTCTCCCTTCCTTCCTTTCTTCCTTATTTCCTTCATGTCTTTCTTTTTCTTCTTCCTTTCTTTCCTTCTTTTTTTTCTTTCCTTTCCCTCCTCCCTTCTCTCTCTATCTTTCTCTTTATTATCCCTTTCTTTCTTTCCATTTTTTTTGTCCTTCCTTTTTCCCTTTTCTTTCTTTTCCTTCTTTATTTTTCTTCTTTCATCGTATGGATGGGTTTCAAATTACCACCCTTTGTCCTAGTCCTATTTTCTCAAAGGAATGAGATAGGATGGCCGAGTCTTGCTAAAACAGAAAACCTTGATATTGTCCACATTATATGACCCTCCCACTATTCTTTCACTTATAGATAGATCACTAGATCTTGCCCCCTCCCACCAAAAGAAACAATATATATATATATATATATATATATATATATATATATATCTCCAATAATTAACCTATAAATTTAGATAATCTTGGGTATTTTCCATTCAAAACCTGACCAAGTAGAAGAACTCCATCTTACTTGCATAGGTCCCACCCTCCTTTCCAAACTCTTCCAGCTAAAAACATCTAATATATTACGTGCCTATCATCTAACATATGCAAAATGCATATAAGTAAAAAATTGCATGCTCACATGTGAAAACCTAAGATGCATTAGGTTACATGTCCACATGATTGCAAGTATGCAGCCAATGTGGACCTGCTGGAATCTTGAATTGTGATACTGATGATTTGCTTGATAACACTTCAGTGGAAAGACAAGATAATCTCTGTGTAAAGCAATCAAATAAAAAATAACTAATAAACTGTCCGATTATAAGCTCCTGTTGGAGGAAGAAAAGCCTAGAAAAAACAACCTAGAATAATCTAATTTAAGACAAGACAAAAAAGACAAAATCTTTATGGTTCATATTCAGATAATATTAGAATCAAGGATAGCCATCAAAGTTGCATGACTCTGCTTCGTCTCTTTTTCTTATCCCATCCTATCTGCAAAGTAGCAATTAACAATGCAAGAATGACAAACAATCCTCTCTCTCTCTCTCTCTCTCTCTCTCTCTCTCTCTCACACACACACACAAAAGACACCTGTATCTTAATTTCTGAAGTTTATAACTAACTTCTTGAAAGCCGACCCCATGTAGTTGGGAAAAGGCTTAGATGAGTTGAGTTGAGTATAAATAACTTCTTGAAACCATTTTACCAGACTGGTTTTCTGGTTTGATGGAGGAACCAGTTCATACAGACTTGCACTTGTCATAAAAGTGCCTAAGAGCTGCCTTGATGCAAGGTACATACAATACCATCCTGTACCAACCATATCGAACCAGTAACATAGAGGTATGAAACTCTATACTAAGATTGTGTACACAAGATTTAGATTTTTTTTTCTTGCCAAAATTGACTAAAGAACAATGCGCTTAATATAAGGCATGACATTAGATATTTAAGCAATATTTTCGGATATGTAAAACAAACACAAAGGTCAGCATTACATATGCTAAAATTCATATTTGTAGAATCCTGTAATGGCAATGTGTGAAGCAATTGACATATTCAATAAAAGAATTAACCGATCACACAGCCACAAAATCAAGTCCTCAGATTAGAATAAAGGAGAAAAAAGGTCACAAATGAACAAAATTACTTCAAAATATCAATAATAAAACAAACTACTCAAATGAGGCAGTAGGAGTTTTGGCAAGATGCCAAAATCCATTCTAGAACATGCATGTTTTTATTTCTACAACTCCAAGTAATGAGAATTGCCATAAATGTAACAGTTCTCCTAGCCACTTATATCAACCAGGGTATATGTACAACCACCTTAATCTCAAACTAATTAAGGTTGGCTGATCAACCAGGGTATATGTATTCAAGGAAAAAAAATCATTACAAAACCAGATTTTTTGTAATTATATGCAGTAAGTATCGTATAGGTTAATAAAGGTCAACAGCAAATTGGAAGGCTGATCTTATTCCTTGTCCCAGAATTCTGTAAAAATTAGAAGTATCTTAGCGAACTTAACTGATAACTTCAAGCACATCAAATTATGAACAAATGATTATTGTTCATGAAGACAGCTATGCCACAAGCCCCATGTAATGTCACGATGAGGTGAGGACTAATCTACTAGAAACAGAGAACATGATTTTCATCAGCACGACTCAATGTTGTCAAAGGTGAGCCAAGCACTTGCCTATGCACCTAGGCGAGGCGAGGTGCTGGCCTAGTGCCTTGCCTGGCCCCAGGTGAGGTAGGATTGCCTCAACCTAGGCACCAAAGGCGCTCACCTAGTTTTGATTTTCTTTTTTTTAATTTTACTTTTTCATCCTCCTTAAAAATAAATATAATCAATGGGCATGAGGGCTAGTTTGGTCAAAATGTAAGATATGGAGAAAAAGGGGATAAAAGACTAATCTCCTCCCACTTTTCAGCTATCACGTAGGATAAAAAAAATACAAGAAAAAAAAAAAGACCACCTAAGATTCTACAGGAAAACAGAAAAAAAAATCAAGAAAAATCTCTCTACAGTAGTCGCCAGCCCAGGTATTTGGTTCTCTCTCGCTAATCTTTTGCTCCCTCTCTCTGTCAGTCGCTGAAAAAAATTATTGCTGCCCTTTTCTTTACAAGGCTGGGGGTCTGCTACTCTCTGTTGATAGCTTAAACACTTGTTGCTACCTTTTTTGTTCCAAGGCTTGGGGTCTGCCATTTTCTCTACTGGTGGCTGAAAAAAATTGACCACTCTTTTTTTCCTTGAGCTAATAGTTGCTGCTGGTTGCATTTTTGCTTACACTCTCACTCCCTCTCTCTTTCTCTCAGCCTCTCTATCTCTTTAGTTCCTAAAAAGCAAAAAGTTTCAGCAGTTTTTATTTTTTTCTTTTAAGCTTGGGTTGTCTGCTGCTGCACTTTATTTCCCTACTGTCTTTTGTCCCAACCTTTTTTAGGCTCTGATGTTATTGTTAAGATTAGGCTCTGCTGGCTTTTTTTTCCAGTAACATCTCTCTGTTGGTTTGAATTCTTGATATGGCATGATGTTATTGTTAGGAATAAATTTCTTTAGTTTTGTGTTGTTATGATGATATACAATGTTATGGAAATTATATTTCATGATGAATTTTCGTAATTTGAGGTTGATTAATTTTTGTTGTGTAAATTATTTTTTTTTAAAACAGTGTTTCACTTCACTCAGTAATAGGAAGTCCTAGAACCTTAAGGATACCTTACACTTTGACAACACTAGCATTACCCAACTATTATCCCAACTATGCTTGGTCAGTTATTTGGATTCACATTCGCCAAAATTACTAGGTCATTACTGATGTAATTTCAAGCTTTTCCATACCTTGTCGCACAACCTCAACCTATATCATCTCAAGCTTTCCCATCCTCCTACATCCACCAATAGAAATTAAAGTACCTCTTCTTATTGAAGACCTCTCATATCTTCGCTGTACATGCCCAAACTATCTCAATCAGTTCTCCAACATTTCATTAGAACACCTATTTAAGATTTGTTATCGTATTTGTGCTTGAATAACAAATATTTTGATGGAAAATCTTTCTCCTTAATATCTGTTAACCTAAATAAACATTGGTCACTTTAAACACAGACCCAACTTTGCTTGCTTCAAAATAAAGAGCAACAATATGATTAAGTCTCTTTCTGTGCCCATAAAGAGTACACTTTCTTTTAGCATCAACTGACAGTCATACAAAAATATTGGTGCAAAATTATTAAAATTGTGTAAGGTGCAGTTAGCTTCAATATTGCATGCTTCAAAACACATACAAGTCCCTGCAACAAGGTCATACATGGATATTATCAACTTTCCAAGCAGCACCACATGCAAACTTTATGTTCTTCTACTCTGTGTGATAATCAAAGTAACCACTTCAACAGAGATGCTAGAAACAAGCTGCCTACCATTTATAAGCTTTTCCAGAAGTCAGTTGCCACAGACCCATTCATCCCCCTATCAACAATCCTCAACAAGTAACAAAACCAACATGATCAGGAAAGCTATAGAAAGCTCACTTTTTTTCACAGGCATATCTCTAGCAGGAACTCAACTTGCTCACTTGTCCAATATTTACTCTGGCAAAGGACCCATATGAAAGATAAAGAGTTATCCACGAATGAAATCAGAGAGTGCTCTCCTCCACATAGAAGATAGAGGGGCGAAAATCAGGGGAGCTTAGTGGTCTGCAATCCTGAATTTCTAAGAAAAGATGTGGCACCCTGGAAATGAAAGATATTATATACCTGAGATTCAGGAATGAAAAGAAACGATGAGTCAGATCACACGTTATCCATGGATAACTCCTTCCATTGTGCAAACAGGGCCTTATTCACATCTTATCCCAGACTAGATGAGATGGACTCTAGCACTCCAATATGCATCATCCATAGGACATGCCTCTAATATCTCATGTCTTCTCATTATATTGGACTCAATTTCTAATCTCCTCTCCCATATTTCTTATAACCTTATTGTGCCAACATTCCTCACTGTACTACTAAGAAACTCAACCCAATTCATAAGATCCAAGCCTTCCTACATAGCCCTTATAACTTCATAGAAGCAAAGTTTTAAATCTCATGAGTCGAGCCATCCCAGTTTTTATATAGAACAGGGCATGACATTATCTCGCCCCATCCTAACATTTGCAATGGGGGTGTACTAGGATGCACCAATCAGGATTTTGAGACAATGAGAGGGCATTCCTATCCAAAGTCTTAGAGCAGCATGCTATCTCGACATTCCATAAGACATCCCACCAGAGTTTGAAGCTCTACATACCATTAATATTCCCATTATAGGAAGTATTAATGCATTGGAACTTGAATATTGGCACATAAAACACCAGAGCTGGTTAGATATTGGAACTCTACAAATGTTATCTTCCCATGAGTAAGAGCAATTTAGAAATAAAACTGAGTTCCAGATTAGCATCTAAAACTAACATAAACCTTAAATTGGTAGAAGAAACAAAGTTCCCAGCATCTGACACATAAATTGAATTATCACTAATAAAAGAACTTTTCCCACTGTGTTCCTTCCTACAGACAACAGTCGTGCAATACAAGGGGGAAAAAAGCAATCGGTGATGTTATCCTTGCCTTGGCACCACCAAAGAACGTTAGCAACAAAAACATATTAAACATTTCCCATATCGTTTCCCCAGTTTAAATCATAGCTCCAAACAGAAGGCAAATATTTAGTCATATAAAGTGAAAAGGCAGCATGATTTTGCACCATGTGAAAGCAGATGGAAATAAATCTCTCAACAGAAACCTAAATATTGAGAATTTTAGATAGAAACATGAACAAATTAAAATTTTTTAAAAAAATAACAGGAGAAACCATACTAGGTAGATTAGGTTTAAGGTCCACAGTCAATTGAACTGCAATCAAGCAGTCAATCTGATCTCTAGTTCCCAGTACAGCTCTTGAGTCCCCGACGTTCCCAATTACAAGATCTTGACCCTATATCAGCAGCAAGACATCTCTGTTAAAGTCAGGAAACTCAATTTATTTATTTTTTATTAGCAAAGTGGATTTTACATTTCTTTTTTCTTATGTAATATATGCAAGAAGGAACATTCCTATCCAGGGTGACTGCTTTCATCCAGTGGCTCCTGATTTTCTTCATTTTATTAAGACTTAGACAAAAGGTATATTAATTATTCTTACCCGTTTGACCACAGTGACTGCTGTTGTCCCACTGCAAAAGCAATCAATGTACGGGTGTAGTTTCAGTTCTTTATCCATAACTTTGAAAGCCTTCAGAAATGACTCTTTCAGTGTTGTAAAGATCTCTGGATGCCTATCATGCTCTTCTATGTCAGCGGAAACCCCAGGTTCCTCATCTAGGTATATAGATGAAGTATCTTCTGAATTCATGCTTCCTGAATGGCCAATAATACTGCTCTCTTTACCATCATCACCTCCATTGTTTACTTCCCAATGAGCATTCAACTTCAGTGGTAGAAAATCTCTTACTCTCCTTGCAACCATATGGCCATATGGTCCATGGCCATCAAAGACTCCACAAAAGACTGTGTCCGTTCTCGAACCAAAATTCTGCAGAAGATCCAAAGTTAATCAAACAACGTTGGCACATCTGTTCACTAAGATATTCATGCAAAACAGTCAAAAAAGCAACAAAGTGACCAAGCCATTTATATGTACAGCATGTGTGAATAAATTAGTGACAGGTGGTGGAGCAGCAAAAAATGCAACATCCATAGATCCGGATACCTCTTCATCTCAAAATAAATCAAAATTTAGAAAAATAGCTTTACATTTCAAGCCACCACTACTTAGAAAGTTCGGGATGGTTATGTGTAAATTTTATAGCAAGAAAACAAAGAAATTACTTCCCTCAAACCACACGGCCTGATCCGATTCCAGTAACTAAACATGCGATATTCCAAAGAGAGTAGAGATAAGAATAAAAATCATACACGGAAGCTATAAATCAATCTCCATATGCTTCAAAAAAGACTAATAATAACTGCAACCGCAACATCCAGTGGCTCAACAAAATAGAATTGCTCCACTGATTACATCCAGCTGAAGAATCTCAACGATTCAACCATAAATAATGTAGAAGAGAGAAGACAGTGACAGTAAATAAATAAAACTCTTCTGATAATTTCGAAGTGTCTCCCATGATAATTTAGACAGACAATTTAAGCCAAAGTGATAGCAGAAATCAAATGATATGAGGAATGATGGACAGGAATCTTATTTTTGTCCGATACCCAAAAAGACAAAAAAGTAACTACCTAAAAGGGGAAAAGCAGTTCTTCAAATCATATCTCGGAATAATCACGCAAAGTTAATTATGAAACTTCTTAAAACGATGATAGAAATAAGAGTCGATGGAACCCAACCTCCCACACAACCATGGCATCCTGGTTGGTCCCCTTCCTGCCCTGCTGCGTAAAGAGCGAGGCGATGCTGCTGTCCCCGTTAAGGAACATCCTCCCGGGGATCCTGTGGAGCTGCTCATCCCTCTGGGACTCGAAGGAGGAGCTCCGGGACCCCTGCCGCCTCCGCGACCCTTTGTGCGCTTTGGTCCCCGCCGCCGGCGACGACGGCGACGGCAGGCCGGATGAGCCGCTCCGCCTGTCCAGCGACAGGCAGGACCCCATCCGGAGGGCCCTTATTATATCAAATAGGCACTCCAGTCCAGCCAGGCAGCCCAGCCCCCCGTTTCCCTCCGGCGGATCCGTCGATATCCCCCTTCTCTTCGCCCCCCCTTCCCCTCTCCGATCCGATCAAGGCTCACCAATAACCCGAAATTCTCCAACCCAAATCGCTTTTCCGAAAGAGAAAGAAGCAAAAAAAAATTTAAAAAAAATAATAGATTGGTTGGGCCCTCTCCACGCACAGAGACAAGGGGACTGGATAGAATCTTCTCTCCCTATCTCTTTCCCCTCTCTTTATTTATTTCTCTTCGCCCCTTCTTTCCAATACCCTCAGAAAGTTCTAAAAATCCCCCATAAAAGATGACCAGATCCGCAAAAGGAGAAAAAAAAAAAAAAAAACAGCCGGCTATCAAAAACAGAAAACACCGGCGCACCAAATCCAACACAGAAAGCTCTTCCCCAAAAAGGAAAGAACAGCAAGCAACCACCCTTTCTTTACGGGGATATACGCAGTCTTTTTTGGTGGAAGAAAGGATCAATTCTCGACTCGAGGACTTCGCGAGAGGCCAGCAATGGAGGCGACGGAAATCAAGAATGGAAATTAGAAATCGAAGAGGATTGCAAAGGATGGAGAATGGAAATTAGGGATCTAACGAGCAGAGGATTTAACGGAGGAGAAGGCGAGCTTCTTGGGGGCTCGAATACTCTCGCTCTCTCTTCCGCGCTGCTGCTGGACCCGATCTACGAGATGCTCTCCTTTTCCCCGGCTTCTCCAATCCCGTGGCGCCCCTCGCCTCGCCTCGCCTCCCCTCCGCCCTTTCGTTTGACTCCTCTCTCGCTCTCGTTTTCTTGCCTTCCCCTTGCCCCGTTCTCGCACGCAACTTCCCTGCTGTGCGTTTATCTACCCTTCCCTCTCCCTCTCCTCGCTCGCGTTCATTTTTTCCATTTTTTCCATTTGGTACACCAGCCGTTTGTTTGCTAATTAATTGATTTTTTCTTTCTTTCTCATCTATGACTGATTTTTTATTTATCTCTCTCATGCCTTTTTGTCTATTTGTTGTCTGTTTATAACTTTGTAGTTTTATCGTTGATCTAATATTGGTTTAGCGTTTTCTTTCTCGCTCGTTTATTATAAACTAATACTATATTATATTAATATATGTACATATATAACTGTATCAAAATCGATTTTAAGTTTGATAAAAAAAATTAACATTAGATAGCTAACAGCTAATGTAAAACTTTATTAGATTCTCTAAAATAAAATTTACTGAGCAATTCATATAATCAAGCCTATATAGTTAAAAAAAAATTAGTTAAATTAAATTGAGTATATTATAAATTAATATTTCCAACTGGCCTGGTATCCGAAAGGCCAAGAGTCATTGATTTTTTTAATTGGTAGTTAATGGTGCGATTAACATTAAACCATTAATTATGATATTTAATGAAATAAATTTTTAAGCCATAATGTATTTGATGGGAGTACTAAAGTTATATATATATATATATATATATATATTAATTGACCGATTATCGGTAATTTAAAAGGCTCAACCGAATAATTATTTTTGGTACGTATTTTATTTTGTGGTAATCCATATTACCTTATATTAATTAGCCCTCCCTAATATTAATTGTCCGCATTTGGTAGAAAGTAATCTATCCAAATTATCGGTAATTTAAAAGGGCCCTACCGGATAACGCTATCCATATTACCAGTTATGTTGTAATCTAATAAGTTTTTTTTTGACAAAATTACCTCTGCTTTTTTTTGTAAAAATAAAATTATCCCTTCCTCCAAACAATTAAATTAATTAAAAAAAATTAAATTTAAAAATTAAATTAATTTTAAAAATTAATTTTTAATTTTTAATTTAATTTTAAAAAAATTAATTTTTTAATTTTTAATTTAATTTTAAAAAAAATATTTTTTAAATTTTTTTAATTAATTAAATTAATTCTAAAATTTTATTTTAAATATTAAATTAATTAATTAAATTAATTTTAAATTTAATTTTTAAATTTAATTTTTTATTTTTAAAATTAATTTTTAAAAATTAATTTTTAATTTTATTTTTTAAAATATTGAATTAAATTAATTAAAAATTAATTAAATTTTTTATTTTTCAATTAATTTAATTTTTTTTAATTTTTTCAAATATATTTTAAAAAATATTTTTTTAAAATTTTTTTTAATTAATTTTAAAAATTAATTTTTTGAATTTTTTTATATTTATTTTAAAATTTAATTTTTTCAAAATTTTTAAATTAATTTTTATTTTTTTTAAATTTTATTTTTTAAAATATTAAATTAAATTAATTAAAATTTTAATTATTTTTAAATTTTTAAATTAATTTTATTTTTTATTTTTGTAAATTAATTTTTTAAAATATTAAATTAAATTAATTAAAAAATAATTATTTTTTTTTATTTTTTAAGTAATTTAATTTTTAATTTTTAAATTAATTTTAAAAATTAATTTTTTTTATTTTTTTAATTAATTTTTAAAATTATTTTTTTTATTTTTAAAATTAATTTTTTAATTTTTTAAATTAATTTTGTAATTTTTTAAATTA
>UESW01004357.1:538996-702599 GCA_900491605.1 Calamus simplicifolius | reverse complement strand
CTCTTATCAAATTTATATGGATATCCAAAGATACTATATATATATTTGATAAGATTTATTAATTTCTTTAAAAGTTTAAATAGCATTCTAATTATGATATATATATTGTTGTATTTACCTAAAGAAAATCTACAATATATTTAGTGTTTAATTATCTAAATTTAAGCATTTATGTTTTGCAACTGTTTTCTTTGCATTCACATGCTTCTGCTGTTACTATCTTTAATTTAGGTGTCTTGGATCTTGGCACTATTAGAAGAAAAGCTTACTGACATTACGAGCAATGAGGTAAGAAGTTAAAACATAAAGCATGGAACAAATCTAATAGATTATGTCTTAGTTTCATGCGAATGATAATTGCCAACAATATTAAGTCTACTATTTCAAAAGTGTAATGCTAAAGAATATCTTACGCTTTTGGAAGAGCGTTTTCGTTCCACTGATAAGTCACTAATGGCTGAACTTACACCATGAAATATGATGGGTCGCAAAGTATGTAGCAACATGTCCTTGATATGACTAATGTTGCAGCAAGACTTAAGATCATGAGAATGACTATGGATGACTCTTTTCTGGTACAATTCATTATGAACTCATTACCTCAAGAGTATGAGCCTTTTCAAATTAACTATAATACAATTAAGGATAAATGGGGTGTTAATGAATTGGCCAGTAAGCTTACTCAAGAAAAATGAGATTAAAAGCGCAAGGGGTTCATTCAATAAACCTAGTGGGTCAAGAGAATTTTAGCATGAAAGAAAAATAAATAAAATAGAGAATTGAAGTGGTTCTGTGACCAACAGATTTGAAAGCAAGCACATTACCACTTCATCAATCTAATCTTAATAGTGAATAATGAAAGTCCAGATTGTTTCTCCTGTGAAGAGATTCTTTTAAAAATTATTTTTCCTTTAATGTTTTGAAAAATATTACAGTAAAATTATGTGGTATCTTAAGTCTTTGTATTCATGCATGATATTATCATTAATTAAATTTGATGTATATATGTGTAATTTGTTAGTCACCAAAATGGTCAAATTTGAAAGTATATATATTAAATTTAATTAAATAAATTTAATAAATCATAATTATGTGATCATATAAATGAATGATATGATTATTTATTTGTTATGAGTATATTGAAGTTCATTGATTATAAATATTTAAGGGTCACCCAAAGGTTGACTAATCATTTTATAATTTATGAACATGATATGGTCAATTAATATGCTTGGTTAGGTATGTTTAGCATATCCAAAATAGCAAACATATCTAATTTGAGTATATATAATTGCCAAGTATGAAAAATTAAAAGTAAGCATCAATTATGTTTATTGTTGTATATTGTTATATCACCCAAATGAGAACTTCAATATGCACTTATTGTTTACTTGATGGGATCTGAATATTTATTTAAGAAGAAAGTATCCACTAAAGTAACACAGGTTGATGATAATAATAAGAAGGAAAGGATGAAAGATAAATGTCACTTTTGTAAGAAAGAAGGACATTATCAGAACGTTTGGGTCATGTATCCAAAGAAAGACTACAAAGATTAGTAAAGAATGAGATTCTACCAAATCTAGATTTTACTGATCTTGGTGTATGTGTGGATTGCATTAAGGAAAAGCAAACCAAACATAACAAAAAAGGAGCTACAAGAAGTACTCAGCTTCTTGAAATTATACATACTGATATATGTGGATCTTTTGATACTCCATCTTCTGGTGGAAAAAGTTCTTTATCACCTTTATATATGATTTTTCACGTTATAGATATATCTATTTCTTAAAGAAAAATCTCAAGCTATAAATGCTCTTGAGATATTTACTAAAAAGGTTGAAAAATAACTAGACAGAAAAGTAAAAATAGTAAGATCTGATAGAGGTGGTGAGTATTATGGAAAGTATAATGAATCAGGGCAAAATCCAGGTCCATTTGCAAAATTCCTCGAAAGACATCGAAAGACATGGCATATATGCACAGTATACTATGCCAGGCAGAAAGGTGAAATAGAACATTAATGGATATGGTTAGAAGTATGATAAGTAATTCCTCTTACCAAAATCTTTATTAACGTATGCTCTTAAAACTGCAGTATATTAGGATTTGAGTAAGGCAGTTTCTAAAACTCCTTTTGAGTTATGAACTGAAAGGAAATCTAGTTTAAGACACCTGCATGTTTGGGGTTGTCTAGTAGAGGCATGGTGTACAATCCACATGAAAAAAAATTAGATTCTCGAACTGTCAGTGGTTACTTTATTGGTTACACAAGAAATCCAAAGGGTACAGTTTTATTGTCCAAACCATAGTTCTAGAATTATTGAGACAGGCAATGCCAAATTCATTGAGAATTGTGAAGTTAGTGGGAGTGCTGACAAACAGACTTTGGATATAATAAGGGTTAATGTTTCATTACCCATAAATATTCCTGAATCTACAATCATTCCATACATTGTTCCATATTTACAAAAAAAACAATGAATAATGTTTGAATGAAGCATTACCTCATGAAAAGCCTAACCTACCAATAGCTAACAAAATTGAACCATATGGAATAGTTTAAGTAAACACGTAAGGATACAAAAATTAGCTATTTCAGATAATTATTTGGTTTATTTGCAAAAGTTAGATTTTGATTGTGGCATTAATGAAGATCCTGTTTCATTTTCATAAGCCATTAACAGTGATAAGTCTGATAAATGGATTAATTCTATGAAAGATGAATTAAAATTAATGGCTGAAAACAATGTATGGGATCTTGTCGAATTGCCAGAAGGTTCTAAACAAGTTGGATGTAAATGGATTTTTAACACCAAACGTGACTTGAATGGAAATATCGAATGTTTTAAAGCTAGACTTGTCGCCAAGGATTATACTCAAAAGGATGGCATTGATTATAAAGAGACATTTTCACTAGTTTCAAAGAAAGATTCATTAAGAATCATTATGGCTTTGGTAGCTCAATATGATTTAGAGTTACATCAAATGGATGTGAAAACAACCTTTCTTAATGGGGATATAAAGGAAAAAATTAATTTATATGAAAGATTTTTCCATGGAAGGAAAGAATCATATGGTGTGTAAACTTAAGAAATCAATATATGGACTTAAACAAGCTTACAGACAATGATATATTAAGTTCAATGATACTATTACATCTTTTGGTTTTCATGAAAATATCATTGATCGGTGCATTTATCGAAAGATTTGTGGAAGCAAGTTTATATTTTTGGTTCTATATGTTGATAAAATTTTACTTGCTACTAATGATTTAAGTATCTTGTACGAGACTAAAAATTTTCTCTCTAAGAATTTTGAGATGAAAGATATGGGAGAGGCATCTTATGTGATAGGAATTCAATATTTAGAAAGAGATCACATTGATGTTAGGGTTGTCTCAGAAAGCTTATATTAAGAAAATTCTTGAGAGATTTAATATGAACAACTGTTCAGCAGGTATTATCCCAATACAAAAGGGGGATAAATTTAGTCTTATGCAATGTCCAAAGAATGATGTGGAATGTAAGCAAATGGAATCTATTCCATATGCTTCTGTTGTGTGTAGCTTGATGTATTTGCAAACTTGCACAAAACCAGATATCAGCTTCGCGGTTGGGATGTTAGGTCGATATAAGAGTAACCCTGGTATTGATTATTGAAAAGCTTCAAAGAAAGTGATAAGATATCTTCAAGGAACTAAAGATTATATGCTCACATTTAGAAGGTCTGATCAGTTGGAAGTGATTAGATATTTAGATTCAGATTTTGCTGGTTGTATTGATAATAGAAAGTCAACATTTGGCTATGTGTTCCTATTGGGAGAAGGGCCAATTTCATGGAAAAGTGCCAAACAATCTATCATTGCTTCATCCATATGAAAGCAGAGTTTGTAGCCTGTTATGAAGCTACAATTCACACATTGTGGCTATGAACTTTATTTCAAGACTTGGAGTTGTCGACACCATTACCAAGCTGCTGCAAATTTTTGTGATAATTTTGCAGCAGTTTTCTTCTCCAAAAATGATAAATATTGCAGAGGTGCTAAACATATGGAATTAAAGTACTTTACTGTCGAATAGGAGGTTCAAAAAAAAAAAAGAGTGTGCATTAACATATTAGAACGGATCTTATAATTGCAGATCCTTTAACTAAAGGTTTACAACTAAAGACATTTAAAGAAAGGTTTACAACCAAAGACATTTAAAGAATATGTACATAGAATGGGTCTTGGTTGTATTGAAAATTGATTATGATGATGTTATCATTAATATGATATATTTCTGATTTTATTAAAATATTTCTTGTTCCTTATGCTTTATACACTTAATGTTTTGAACAAGAAAATTACTGTGTCTTTAAGACAATTAAGTGAACATTAAGAGAGATATAATTTATGTGACATAATGTGATAATTTACTAATACAATAGCATATAAAAGGAAGTATGCAATTTAGATGTGTATGATCGCCATAACTCTTATTATGTAATTTATTATGTTAAAGTTAATCATGATAAAAGAATAGCCTTATAAAATTTAATTTTGCACGCCTAATGTTTATACTATTAAATATTAATGTCATAAACTTTCGATCCAAATGGAAAAATGTTAGATTAATCTTTCTTAATGAAAGTGAAGAGTTGCCCCTTTCTCAAAGGGCCATCAATTTTTTCTTTTAATTGATAGTTAATGGTTCGAAAGTTTAAGCCAAAGCCATTAATTATGATATTTGATGAAATTAAATTTTAAGCTATAACGTTTGGTATTTGAGGGGAGTACCAGATTGAAAGTTATTTATATATATATCAATTGGTCATCTCTCCACCTTAAGAAAGATAGCAGATTAGATAATCCATTAAATTATTTGTTACGTAGGAAATAAGGTTAAGGGAGAAAAATCAATTGTTTCTATCAAAACCTAGTTAGATTCAAATCTATCTACGATTATAATGAATTCCGCATCAAGTATTTTTGATTTATGTAACAAATTGTTTATTGAAGATCCTATATGCTAACATTACATATAATATAATATAGTATAGCATAAAAATATGTTAACATTATATGATCTTATATATTATATATAACAAAAAATTACTAATATAATATTTTTAATATTATTAATATTATAATATCATATCATATAATATAAGATATTATCCTACAATATAATATAATAATATATATTAATAGATAATATAAATTATAATATAATATGATTTAATAAATTAAATAAAAATATAATATATAGTGTAATTTATAGGTAAATTGATATTTTTCACTGTATTACTTTCAATTCAGAAATATTTTGAAAGCTGTATTTCTATAAATTTCCATCAGTCAAACTGTAAAATTTATTTTTTTAATTTTTTTAAAGAAATGAATCTAAAAAATTTCTAAAAAAATAAAAAATTACCAAATAAGTCATTAACTTTTACCCAAAATAGCGCTAAAATTATTCCGTTCCATTATTGGTAACATTTGATCTTAATATCAAGGTTATGGAAATATAATATATTTATTTAGGGCTTATGCATGGCTATATATGCTTATTCTTTCATGATAATTATATTATATTATGGATAAGTTAGCAGTTGCGTTGGATTTCGGATGAGGAGGATGGAGGGACCAACCTGGCCTTGGGCCAGCCTTCTAAATTTAAAATTTTCTGCCCTTTTTTTTTGGCACAATGTTAATAATTGAGCCCCATGGGCATGTCTCGTCGTACACGCGAGCATTAAATAATATCCATGCCATGTGAATGAATCATCATTCATAGGCTTTCATGCATGCGGCTCGTTCTCTGGAAATGCTGCATTCATGAAAGCCAAGTGGCTTGCACGAATGAAATAATCGCATGAGAGACGTTTCCTTTTGATGCATGCAGTTGTTTCACAAGAGACACAAATAAGAGAATTTTTGGTCGTCTAATGCGTGCAAGCCAGGAATCAGGCTGCCGGGATTTTTATTAAATGATTATGAGGCGAAATGTCAACCTCAGTAGTTGAGATATATAAGTCGAGCTCGAAGGAGATTTATAATATTGATTTAAGAAAGAATATTAGAAATAATAAAATAAATTTTTAATAAATATTTATTATTGACGGGTAGTTGTGATCCCATGGGCGAGTTAAAATAGCTTTAATTAAGAAATATTTTTTATTTTAAGCAATATGTCCTTTTAAGATGGTTTACCACTTTTAGAAATCCACATTCTAAAGACTTTGATGTATTTTTTTATTTAATTTTTTATATTATATTCTCCCCTTTTTTTCCTTTCATCTTCTCATATTATTTTTTTATATATTTGCAAAGATACATACATGACAATCAAATTTATAAAAAATAAATGTAAAAATTTTTTATTTTATGTTTCAATCTAGGCTTTGCTACCATGCTTCCGACTATTTGTGTATGATGCCGTAAATAAGATGATATGACGTAGTTTGAGGGGATTGAAAGTATTGAATGGGAAGTGTTGAATGATTGGGATTGAAGCATGGTTATCAATCAAAATTATAAAGTAATCTTATTCGAGCACTTCAATCTATATTTACTTTTTTCTATGTCAAATAACCTCAATAAATAATTATTAGGGTAACATACATATAAGTAGCATGTGATTTAAGCATTATCATATTAGATCCATGTAGTTCGTAATGTTACACTTAATTATTATGTATTTTAAATTTTATCAAATTACATCCATGTAGTTTGGTAGTTACACTTAATTATCATATACTTTAAAATACTATTAAACTACATTCATGTAATTTGAAATGTTATACTTAAGTATTCGAATGGTAAGAATAGAGATAGAGATAGACCTAAACTAACATTAATGAAAATAATTAAAAAAGATATAACTATTTATAATTTGAATATCGATTTGGTCCTAAATAAAGCAAAGTGGAAGAAGCAGATTTATATAGCCAATCATATGCAGCTGAAAAAAAAAAGGCTTAGATGAGTTGAGTTGAGTTGAAATACTTATAAATTATTCGAGTATTTTAAACCTAATCAAGCTTTATCCAAGAGTTTTAAACTTAATCAATCTTTCATGTGGGTGCAATTTGATAACGTTTTAAAGCATATAATATTAATCTATATTTTTTTAATTAATTTTATATTTTTCTAACACAATAACACGATGCCCAAAACATATACAGTGCCCTTGATACGGTACATGAGGCCATCGAGGAGAATCATCGTCAAAGAAGCGATGAGGGGACAAGGGGCCGGGTGAGGATGTTGTTATCTCAGATGATAATGGACAAGGAGCAGCAGGTGCCAAAGTGTGGTGCAGTGCAGAATAAAGGAGCATGGCAATGTTGGAGTCTGTAGAGGAGGATGATGGCATTTGCAAACGTGCCAAAGTGTGGTGCAGTGCAGAATAAAGGAGACAAGGGCTACGTTCTCAAAAGTGGTGGTGTACAAATTAAAGGGTAGGAGGAGGACAGGGATGAAGCAGTTGTGCGAAAGGTTGGGAAGCATGGAAACTGCAGCAGGACCAGCGATAAAGATGAAGCGGACATTGCGACAATGTGCATGCAAAGAGCTGCATGTAGCCATGAGCCATGGTCCAAGTGACATAGAAGAAGTAGCAGTGATCAGCCTTGAGGAGGATTTTTGGGAATTCTTTATTGGTGCATTTGGTCCCTATTGGTGTAATGTATATATATGTGGTCTAATGGATATATAAACCAACATGCTCAGATCATCCCCACTAAAATATATTTTTAACAACTGATAGACGTATAATGTATATATACCTTCCTCAAGGGTGTATCTTTTTATTTTACCTACCAAGGAGATCGATAAAAACACTCAAAACTTGGTTTCTAGATGATTCACATATTATCTAATTTGTTTTCTAATGCGGGGTAAAATTATCTCCGCATTAATCGGCTGATGTGGTAGACGGCAGAACCCACCTCTTACCTCTGTTTTGCCAACTACGATGCTCAGAAGAATCCACTCTCCACCATAGTAAAGGATGGTCGCACCAACTACAAACTTTGAACCTCAGTAAGACCGAACTTCAGCTTTACTTGCCGAATATCATCCTCGCCCAAGTAGCGCCAAACATCTCGAAAGACAAATCACCCTGATCGTAAGGATCTCGAGACAAGCCTCCCTAAATGGAAACAAGGGCCGTATACGACACCCCTCCATGATCCACGGGATCTCAAATCCCTCCGATAAGACATATACATCCATATGCCTTATCAGCCACCAACTTTTACAAGTACACTCGAGGAATCAAGTAACAACTTATCATCTCGATAGCATATAAGTATCAGGTCCAAAGACCTCTCAGGTAAGCATACGAAAAATCCCTTACTAATCCCATTATCTTTAGAGACCTTCTCTAGAGTATTCTTTCTAAACAACCTTCTCCACTTTATCTGTGACTAAGGGCTTTCACTGACTTGGGTGTCAAAGGGTCTTCCGCAGGGACCACCCATCTCTATCCCTATGCAAATACTATTTTGCAAGTCAAGGATGAAAAAATGATACCTGAATCCGAACATATGCCGCAGCTTAGATCCCAAGCTAGAGAACAAAAATCTGCAACAACATTTCCCATAAAATTTGCCAATACATAATTTAGTTGCTATAAACTAGGTATGGCAATCCAATGCATCCTTAATTTCTTGAAGAATGCATAATATCCTTATAAGGCCGACCTGGTTGAATTGAGCCTGATCCATTCAATTGGTCCGACTCAACCCGGAGTGCGGATATGGGTATAATGCTCACGGGTGAGTAAGAGGAAGAGGAGGAGGCCGTTATGCCGCCACCTCCGCTATCTCTTACCATTCCACAATCATATATAGGGATGGCAACGGCCCAAGGATGGTATGGGACAGTCTATACCTGTCACGCCCCAGACCCAAAAATTTTGAGCTAGGGTGACAACTCGCCGCGTGCCGGGCACGCAAGGCGTCCCGAAACATGACACTGAATTCAAGAAAAGCAACAACCTATATATCATTCAAGTCCATGACTTTAATACAATACATAACTAAAGATTTGGGCTACAAGCCCTACACATAAGCATTACTGAGGTTACATCAACATATGAATCCACTTTATTTTAAATAGAAGCTCCAACGAACCTATGGTTCCTTACACACCACAATAATATAGTCTGGGCATCAAGCCCTACACATAAATACACTGGTATAGCAATAAAACAAAAATCTATATTTATTTGAGTTGAGGTCCATCACTCCAACATGTTATTCTCAAATCTCATGGTCCTATAGCAAAAACATTGTAAGAATTTTGTGAGCTTACACTCAGTAAGTAAACCATGTTATGCAGTCAAATCATAGCATGATAATCAATAAACACATAGATGATTTGCATGCTTAAACATTGTTCAATTACTCAAACATGCCATGTAAGTAAACCCATCATTGTTATATTATATCATATGTGTCCCACGGCCCTGCAATGCCCCATAATAAAGGAGAGCCGCGGCGGCACATATAAATATAATTCAAATCATTTGCACTCATCATTGTTGTATTATATCATAGCAAATTATCAGTGCATATAAACAATTCATTGTCATATTATATTATATGTGTCCCACGGCCCTGCAATGCCTCATCTGAGCACATCCTCTAGATGTGTGGCCTCTACATGCCCTAACAAAGGAGAACCGCGGCGGCACATATCAATATAATTCATTCTTTTGCATTCACAATCACTCCATTATGCAATGTAAGTATTATATCATGCGTGTCCCACGGCCCTGCAATGCCTCATCTGAGCACATCCTCTAGATGTGTATGGCCATAGCAAAGGAGAACCGCGGCGGCACTTATGAATATAATACCAATCATTTGCATCCATAACCGCTTAATTATACTATATAAGTAAACCCACTATTTATACTCTCAATGGTAACTGTAAATGTGACCCACGGCCCAGCAATATCTCAATAGTGTACCAACAAGTATCCCCTACTGAAAGGGTCGAAATACCATAGTGTACCAACAAGTATCCCCCCTACTAAAAGGGTCAAAATACCATAGTGTACCAACAAGTATCCCCCATACTGAAAGGGTCAAAATACCATAGTGTACCAACAAGTATCCCCCCTACTGAAAGGGTCGAAATACCATAGTGTACCAACAAGTATCCCCCTACTGAAAGGGTCGAAATACCATAGTGTACCAACAAGTATCCCCCCTACTGAAAGGGTCGAAATACCAGGGTCACGCCATGTCAAAATCCACCAGAACACGTCCTCTAGACATGTGGGTGGTATGACAGGATAAAGGTGAGCCGCAGCGAAACATAACAGTACCTCACATCATACATCAATACATCAATCATGTAGCAAAACAGTGGATTATACTTACTGAACAATTGCATGTAATATATCACATCAATGTCATACTAACTGCATTTCTCATGCATAGCATCCCCACACGAAATCATAGCACATAAACAGCCATGTATTCATCTACTTACAATTTAGCCAATAACAATTCTTCATATCACAATTCACAATTTAACTACGCATATCCTGAACTAAATTATTTAATAAACTGATAACTGGCTTACTTACCTTCGCACGCAATCCAACAGATATATCAGCTAATCAGATGTCGGGGTACCTACAGGATCATTTTACATAATTAATTGATTAAAATCTGGATAATGAAATGATTCCTAAGACTCTACCCTAACCAATCTACGGGCCCAACTTCGGACTCGAATATCTCTCAACATACTCACTCAAATGGGGAAGTAAAATCATCCCCAGAAACTAGATTCAACCTAGATTCCAACCATATAATTATTTTATATTTTTCGGCCCGTTACAGGGCCCAAAAACTCTGTCTAAAATGGCCCCATAAAATGGCCCAATAGGCCCAGACCGGCCGGCCCAGCCGGCCCAGCAACAATTACATCCCACGATCCCCTGTTTCTTCCAAAACAGGGGATTGAAAAGACGCCGGCGGCCAGGGCCGCTGCCGGTCGAATCCATGGCGGTCCGACCACCAGAGGCCGGGCCAGAGCCGGCCGCCGCCGCGGCCGGCCACTCTCCCTCTATCTTTCTCTCTAAATCATCCTCTCACTCTCCGATTTCATCCGCTCGGACTGTCACCATGCCGGCGACTTCTCCGGCGAAATTGGGGGCGGTCCGGCCACCATTGGCCGGACCGGAGCCGGCTGTCGCCGTGACTTGCCTCCCCCTTAAATCCATCCTCATCAATTTCATTCAATTCACCTCTAATTTCTTCATTTTCTCTCTAATCGTCCGCACGGCTTCAACTGTGCCGGCGGCACGGCCGGCCACCATGGCCGGCCGGACCTCCACCGGATGCACGCCCGGCGCCGATGGAGGCGCCAGCCCAAAGCTCAGGCCCGGCGAGGCGGCGAGCACGCCGCCGGGCCTGAACCAACCGATGGAAGCCGGTTTGGCTTCCATCACCGCATGAGAGAGAGGCCGATTGGCCCTCTCTCTCTCCTCTTTCACCGCCACTACTCCGCCGGACGCTGCCCAAGGTGCCGGCGGAGTCACCGGCCGAACCTCGGGCCCGGCGAGGCGGCGGGCATGCCGCCGGGCCCGAACCGACGCACAGCTGGTTAGCTTCCTCTCAGCACTCCCTGTTACACTCTCTCACGATCTCTCTGCGATTCTTTCTCTCTCTTTCTTCCTCTCTCCTGATACTCTCTCTCTCTCCTCTTTCTCCCATGGCAACTCTCTCTCTCTCTCTAGCACTAAGAGGATGGGCAGAGAATTACCTGGAGGGGACGCGGACTCTGAGCACCAGGAGGGAGGGCACCCCCTGCCTATTTAATGTCGCAGCGAGACGCTTCGGTTATGAGATCTGGAGAACCAAAGCGTCATCGCTGCGAGCGAAGCGTTGCTCAACACATTAAATCAACCCAGACCTGGTTCACATGAACCGGGTTAGAATTAACTCAAACCTGGTTCGCATGAACCGGGTTAGAATTAACCTAAACTTGGTTCGTAGGAACCGGGTACTACAATACCGGTCTCCATCCCCGTTAGAAAAAATATTTTCGTTCTTCGTCCCGTTAAGCCGTTATAATTAATCGGGCAGCGACGGAGATACCCGGCCGGGTAAATGGGTACCCACTGGATACCCATTTATCCGTTTAGATAAGATGAAGACTAATCTAGGTAATGATATTGATATATATAAGAGATTCTTCGACTCTGGGATAAAGAAGAAGAGAACGAAAAGTAAGAAAGAAAATAACTAACAAGAAAAAAATCAAAAAATAAAAATTTTCAACACAACAACCGTACAAAATAAAATACATTCAAATTTTAAAGAAATAAATAAAGAGATATCTTTCTAAAGAGATGAGTATACCAAGAAAAAAAAATGTATTGGAGAGCGTTGATGGGGCAACGATTGGGGAAGATAGACATGGACTAATGGAGCTACGTTCTCGTCTTGATTCAAAACTTTAGATCAGTTGCATGAAAGAAGGAAGAGCAAGAGACGACTATGTGAAATAAAGAAGAGCAAGAGTCAGGATTATATATATTATTTATTTTAAATTTTAAATTTTAAATATATTAATATATATATTTAAAATTTAAATATATTATATTAAAGTTAACGGGGATGGGGATGGGTAAACGAGGATGGGGTAGAGAATACCATCCCCATACCATTTACCCGTTTAGCCATTAACGAAAAATCTCCATTACCCGTTAAGCCGTTTAGACCGAGGATTCTCTGATAAACGGCTAAATGAAAAAAATTGTCATCCCTAATTATATATGAGATTCAGATGAATCACCTCGAAGCCATTTCCTTCAATCTTAGATATGTGGGATTCATGAGGGTAAGTTTGGGGAATTTCTATTTGCACTGCCCTATTTGCTCTATGCACCCCCCACTTAAAAAAACCCAATTTTACCCCTTTAATAAAGGACCAAAATGCCCCTATTTTTTACTCTCTGCACCCCTCAACAAAAATAGGTTTTTCCTTCCACCGCACACCCACCCGGCCTCCCCCTCTTCAAACCAACGAAAAAAATTAATTGCTCAATCAATCCATTAATTCATTGTTTGAAGATATTTCAACCCTCAATTGAACAATGGACAAGCAAGTAGTAATTTGGGAAGGATCTACGGACAGAAAGATTTATTTTTTTCACTTGAATCATTTTTTTTTTTAAGGTCCGCATCTTGTTCGGCCACACAGAGCCGAACAGAAGGCGAATAGAGGCCTTCTGTTCGGTCCTGGTTGGCCGAACAACAAGCTTCTGTTCGGCCACATGTGGCACTGTTCGGCCACATGTGCCACATGTGGCCGAATAGAAGTCTTTTGTTCCGTCCTGTGTCACCGAACTGAAGGCTTGTGTTTGGCTAGGATGGGCTGAACAGGGGCCCTCTGTCTAGCCTATTTCGGTAGAACAAAAGGCTTATGTTCGGCCACACAAGGCCGAACAAGTGGGTGGGGTTTAGGGTTTAGTCATAGGGTTTAAATTGATAATTTTTTGATTGTGTAGGGCAATGCTTCAACCGAAAGCAGCATGATTGGCTTTGAATATGTGATGGATTACATAAATGAATTTACAACTTACGAGATCTCATAATTTTGATTGCAATTGTTTTATTAGTACCCCTGGCGATGTGTAAAATTTGTTTACTGACATAAAATATTTTATTGTGTAGATATTCAAGAGCAGAGAAGACTTGTATAATTGGTGTCGGGAAGCTGGTAGGAGGAATGGATTTATTGTTGTTATTAAAACTTCTAATTCGGGTACTGATAGTAAAAAACCAAGAATTGTACTTGCTTGCGAGAGGAGTGGTTCCTGTAGAAGTAAAAGCATAAAGGAAAAGGGATCAAAGACCAGGGCCAGTGGCACTAAGAAGTGTGGATGTCCTTTTGCATTAAGAGGAAAGAAATTGGACACTGCAGATGATTGGATGTTAATGGTCATTTGTGGATTGCACAATCATCCCACAAAGACATTGCAGTAGCATTCGTAAATGCAATCATTTTGTGGAGGTATTAATTAAATGTCTCTTACTCATCCTTAAATGACTTATAAATCATTTTGTTTACAAATTTATTTATTTTGTATGTATTTCTATTTCCAGGTCATCTCATTCCCCCAATAGCGACCAACTGGCAAAGATATCATTTACCTTGTGCTTCCGGATGGGCAACTTCATATGAATCTAGGATTCAACAGTTCAAACAAACGATCTCATCATATGTTATTATTAGTGAGACTGTTGAGTTATAGAGTGCAATTTTTACCAATATACAAAGTTGTATAATGTTTGAAATTTCTATATAAAGTGCATTATTTTATTAGTTGACTGAGCAATGTGTACAATTGTCAAGAAAATCTTTCCAGAAAGTACTTCAGGAGGCGCTATTCTGAGAGTGCCGATGCATGCTGGCACGTGCCGATGCATGCCGATAGGCCCGTGCCAGAGCGTGCCGATGCGTGCCAGCACGTGCCAGAGCGTGCCGATGCATGCCGGTCAACCTGTGCCGGTGAGTGCCGGGGCATGCTGGGGCCTGCCAGACCGTGACACATATTAATAGCATGTGATTGTTTAGTAATTTATAATTAGTGAGACTGTTGAGTTGTATATTGAATGTAGACTCTGGCACAAAAAAGGAAACTCAAACTTTCATTCAAAATTCAATGTATTTTACAAAAAGATGTGCTAAAAGATAAAAAATACATAAGGTACATCATCAATCCCCATGACATCGTCATCGATGCCTGTACTGCTGTAGTGATGCATGACTAGGGCCAGGTACATCAGGCTCACCTGATAAAATATGCTGACCCTGCAACACCTGTGACATATGAGAAATAACATCGTACAGGTTGATTCCCTGTGACGCAACATCTTCCCAACCCATATGTAGTATGCTGATGCTAATGCTAATGGCATCTGCAATACGTTGCCCTTGCATGTTAGCATCAACATCATTGGGACGTGATCGGGATTAGATATTGGATCGGCTCTCTGGGGGATGAACTGCTAGGTGCATGATACAAGAATACCAATCCATATATCCTAGCATGCAATCTGATGGTTGGGTCACCGGATGGCTCATGCTCACTCCGCTCAGCAGGTGATCCTCCCACCTCTCCCATATCTGATCATAGAAGAGTACCGGATGCAGTACGATGCTGCTGTCGATCCTCTACTGGCTCGCTCAGGGGCTAGTGGCGCACGGGAGGATCGTCTGTATCCTGTTGAACTGTCATACGTAGAACGCTATCATCAGAACCCTTTTAGGATGATAGGGTTCTACGACATCCAGACACTTTAGGCATCCACTAAAGAATCAATATCTAGGAATGGACGATCCTCCCAAATATGATAATGGGGATCCCAAACTACCTGCAACAGATAAATCCTAATCAGTTTGATAATATATGGCAAATCATAAAAATATACAAGTGCGTGGTCTAAGGTACATACCTCATCAGCCCTCAAAATGTCCAAGGACTCGTGTAGAATCACTAAATGGTCCATCGTGGTACGTGGTGGACTGCCAGGAATCCATCGGTGCACGCGGGGCCTAGCATCAGTATAATCCAAGGCTGGATGAGGAGTAAGAAATGAAAAATGCTCATAAATCCATGCCTTGAGCAGTGTCATATATCCACTAATCTGCCGAACGGATGCCCTAGACACAATCCCCAACTGCCGATATAAATAAGCCAAGGCACCAACACCCTAGGCATATGTGCTCACCCTATCCAGATCCCGAAGTAGAGAAAGATAAGCTATAGGCACCCTCGTCCCGCTCTTATCAACAAAGAGTGTGCACCCTAACAAAAATAGCAAATACCCTCGCGCTGCACACTCTATCCTATGATGGCTATCTCTATCAGATACAGCATGAAAATAACTCTTCAGCCACTAACCTCACAGACTGACCACGTACTGATAGCACCTCCTGACGCGCATCTACCTATGACACACCCAACAGCTTCACTAGTAGGCCCTCAGCATCCTGATTACTCATCTTATCACATGACAGTGACACTGAGGCACCTATGACACTAATCCCTAATATGGCAGTAACGTCATCCAACGTGATCGTCATCTCGCCAAAGGGAAGATGGAAGGTGTTCATCTCGGACTGTCATCTCTCTACAAAGCCCGAGACAGGAATCTTATCAGTGAACCGATAAGAGCAATGCACTAGTTCAACCAGGCCCGACTGTTGAACTAATGTTCTAAACCTCCTATTCGATTGCCCCGATGCCCACCACTGCCACTCACCTACCTTGGCAGCATGGTTCATGCACTTCAATGGGGCCTGTTCCTGTAAAACATAAATGGATAACATGAATAAATTATATAATAGCATTGTAATAATGCATTAAAGAAAATACACTACAATAACAAACAAACAATACCTGTAGCCTCCAGATGGAGGCTACTATATGTGTCCTGAAACTACTAAGGACGGATTCATCCTATGGACCGTTTGCACAAGGCCTATCCGCTTCATCATCAACATCCATAGATAGGATGTCCTTGTCTACTATCTCAGCTTGGACGATGGTGCAACAGGAACCTCTGGTGCAACATGAACCTCTTGCTCAGCATGCCGACCATGACGTCTCCTGGAAGACACTGTGAGTCTAACTCGTAAGGGACCAACATCCATATCTGATACATGGAATTAATCAACATTAACACATAAGATTAAAATATGAATAAATTAAAAAATATCAAAATTTATTCTCGAAATACTTAACTACTTATATAAACTAATTATATAAAAGTACTTATATAAACTACTTATATAAAATTTATATAAACTACTTATATAAAAGTACTAATATAAAAAATTAAAATTTATTAAAAAAATTTCAAATCTCGTGGTTCACTCTGTTCAGCCTAATGGGCCGAACATGAGTTCTCTGTTCGACCGCGACCATGGCTTGTGGAGGGGGGTGAAGGGGACGAAGGGGAGCAGAGGGAGGGATGGAGGAGGGCGGAGATGAGGCTACGAAGGTCGGGAGGATGCCGCAGGAGAGGAAGGGGGGCGGAGCCGAGGGAGGGAAGGGAACCGGAGGCAGTGGGTTTAGGAAACCTACCGCCGCTGGTTGCTGTAGGTGTCGGGGAAGGAGCTATCGGTGTCGGGGAGGAAGCTGCCGGGAACGCCACTCAGTGACGGGGAAGAAGATTTCCGGGACGATGCTTGCTGGAGATGCCGCTCGGTGTCGAGGAAGGAGCAGGGAGAGGGGAAGACGAGACGATCGGGCGATGGAGGGGTGATCGACTGTTTGGAAGGCGGGAGGGGGGTGCAAAAAGGGGTAATTTAGGAATATCAAATTTTAGGGGGGGTGCAGAGAGTAATTTGGGAGTGTTGAGAGTAAAAAAAAAATTAAAAGGGGGGGGGGGGTGCTCTGAGCAAACCGGACTGTGCAAATAGAAATTCTCGTAAGTTTGGACCTAGTTTAATTAGACTATAGCCCAGGGTTTGGTTCAACCTAAGTCCAGGTATGTTGAGCGTTGGGTCCAGTTGTAGGCTAGGTGGATTATTGAGGATTTAAGATTATCTGCTATGATCATGATTGTAGCTAGAGATTAAAAAATTAAAATATTATATTGCATATGATCAGTGGCCAAGTTAATTAGACATTTTGTAGATTAGGAAAAGAGGTAAGTAAGCTAATTAAAATTAATAATTTTAGTAAATTATTTAATTTTAAATACTTATATAATTTTTAAATTATGTCAATGCTCAGTTTTGTATGGTTAATTGAATATTGATAATTATCATCCTGAATATTGATAATTTTTAAATTATGAGACGTTCCAAAAAGGAAGAGACATCTCTTCACGTAAGAAACTCCCATCATTATGGTAAGACCATCTTCATGGTAAAAAACTCCTCTCATCTTCATGGTAAGAAACTCCTTCCATCTTCATGGTAAGAAACTCCCATCTTCTTGGTAAGATTAATCCAAGTGTCACAATCTAAATTAGGAGTTGGTTATCCAATAACTATATGCCCTAATTTGTACGTGTTCATCATCGAACTATAGAGATTCATCATACCTCATCCCATGGGCATGATTCCATCTTTACATGGCTAAGATTGGATATCCATACCTAAATAATCAGAGCCATCCATCACATGGATCGAATCACATATCGGCATCCAATTATTTGTTCATCATATGTACAAATAATTTCTCCTTAACATTCCTTCTATTATAATGGATCATATCCATTATTATTTTATCTTCTTTAAATTGGGTCTCACCCAATTATTTAATTGATCATCTTATCTGAATTAAATCTAATTTAATTCTCATTTAATTCATCCAATATTCTTCTTAATGCGTGTGACCCATTAGGCCCTTTAACATGTTGGCAATAATCATGTCCTAATCATAGACCCTAGGAATGATTGGACAACTCTTTGTCCAAGTCACCAACATGATTATAGATCATGAGAGGCCTCTAGCAAAGCATAATGACCACCCAACTGCTAAAGGTTTTGTTGACGTGACCATCAACACCTGTCCATGAACCGTTACCGTATGATCAAATCCTTTCGTCACATATCTCAGATCAATCAGTGGTATGGAATGTGTCAACCCTGTAATTGATCTTTGTTTACTTGATCTCAGGAAAAATTAACTCATATGAATTAGAACTTTAAAACCATTTCGAATTCCAACTCAACATTGCAAGAATTTAATAATCAATTTAATCCATCAAGTGACCATGGGATATAACCTTTTTTCTATCAAGGAAGACGAATCCTGTCTTGATCAAACACCATCTTCATGTGCTTCATGTCATACCCAATCAACATCATATTTGCCACCCGTGGCTAGAGCGACGTTTGGATGTCATCAAAGCATAACATTCCATACATGAGATGCAATGAAGATCTCAAGTCAAAGGATCACTCACACCACCGTCATTAGAGATCAACCATCGACACTATATAGAATATCCATATAGGATCTCTGTACGGGTCATCCAATGCATCGTTACAATAATGAGCATCCACACACCTATCCAAGTATCTTTATACTTTAACTTGTGAAATTAGCTGCTCACCCCAAGGATGAGGATATGCAATGTGTGCTATCTCACGGTGTTTGATGGTATTCAGTCCCATCTACACATCGACTAGGGAAGTTTAAAGAATCGAACCATAACGTGCAATTTGGATCTCACAATTTGTAATCTCTATTACAAATTCTATATGCACGGTTCACATTCTTTTGGACTTTATTTCACAGACATAATATATCAAATATATAAAAGATATCTGGATAGATAAAGAAACCATTTTATTTGATTTGTATTCATAGAATGTATATAGCATCCAATCCGATTGGATTTAGGATATACACTAACAATCTTCCACTTGTGCCAGAGCCAATCACCCATGTATCTAATACCAAGTGACTCAGCATGACCATCATGCTTCTACTGCGGCAGGACTTTAGTGAACAGGTCGGCAATATTATTTTTCATGGAGACTCGTTCTATTTTTACATCATTTCTACCAATAGTCTCTCTAATTACATGGTATCTCTTGAGTATATGTTTGGACCTCTGATGAGACCTTGGCTCCTTAGCTTGCGCAATAGCTCCATTGTTGTCACAATACAAGTGTACTGGATCAGCAATGCTTGGAACCACACCAAATTCAATGATGAACTTTTTGATCCAAACCACTTCTTTGGCTACATCTGATGCTGCTATGTTCTCAGTTTCGGTCATAGAGTCGGCAGTCATCTCCTGCTTGGAACATTTCCAGCTGACTGCACTGCCATTGAGTGTAAAGAAATAGCCTAATTGAGATTTATAATCATCTTTATCAGACTGAAAACTATAATCCGTATAACCCTGAACTATGAGTTTGGGTCCTCTATAAACCAAGAATATATCCTTAGTCCTTCATAAGTACTTAAGGATATTATTGACGGCCATCCAATGTTTCTCTCCAGGGTTTTCCTGGTATCTACTAGTGATACTCAATGCATAAAAAACATCAGGTCTCGTACATAGCATCGCATACATGATGGATCCGATTGCTGAGGCATATGGAATCCTATTTATGTGCTCTCTTTCCATTTGGGTCTTAGGACTCATCTCCTTGAAGATATGTATCCCATGTGATACTGACAGGAATCCCTTTTAGATTCCTCCATGCTAAACCATTTTAGCACTTTATCTATGTACGTTGATTGGGACAATCCAAGCAACCTCCTAAATCTATCTCTATAGATCTTAATACCCAGTATGTAGGCTGCTTCTCTCAAATCTTTCATGAAGAATTTGTTGGACAACCATTCCTTCACTTCTTGCAGCAAGGATACATTGTTTCCTATCAATAATATATCATCTACATATAATATCAGGAAAACAATAACACTCCCACTAACCTTCTTGTACACACATGGATCATCCTCATTTTTAATAAAATCAAAATTTTTTATTGTTTCATCAAAACGGATGTTCCAACTTCTAGAGGCTTGCTTAAGTCCATAAATGGACCTTTACAGCTTGCATACCTTTTGAGAATTAATGGACTCAAAACCCTTAGGTTGTGTCATATACACATCCTCCACTAAATCATCATTTAGGAAGGCGGTCTTGACATCCATTTGCCATATCTCATAATCGTAATAGGCTATAATCGCAAGCAAAATCCTTATGGACTTAAGCATGGCTACGGGCGAAAAGGTTTCATCAAAGTCAACACCTTGCCTTTGCTTGTAACCTTTTGCAACTAGCCCCGCCTTATAGGTAATCACATTACCATCCATGTCTGTCTTCTTCTTGAAGACCCATTTGCACCCAATGGGTTTTATCCCTTCAGGTTGATCAACCAAAGTCCATACTTGGTCGTCGTACATGGAGTCCATTTCAGACTTCATGGCTTCAAGCCATCTCTTGGAGTCAATGTCACAAATTGCTTCCTCGTAGTTAGTAGGCTCATCATCTTCTATAAGAAATTCATATCTCTCAGGAATATGATGTGTTCTACTAGACCTACGTAGCTGATGTGTACTTATAGCTACCTGTTGCTTCATCATTTCTGATAGAGGCTTACGTAAATGTTGCCTGAATGTGAGTTAAGTTTCCTGCTCAACTCCCACTGCATTTGACATTTGCTCCATGCCATCTAATTGGTCTGTATCAATTTGTGGTTCTTGAGTTTTACTAATCTTAATATTTCTTCCACTGTCGTTTCTTAGAAAAATCTCATTCTCTAGGAATATGGCATGCCTTGAGACAAACACCTTTTGCTCGAGTGGGTGGTAGAAATAGTATCCTTTCGTTTCTTTAGGATCCCCATAAAATTACACTTGTCAGATCTAGCTCCCAGATTGTCTGACTCATTACGCTTTACATAAGCGTAGCAACCCCAAATCCTTAGATGACTAAAGGTTGGTTTCTTTCCATACCATATCTCATAGGGAGTGGAACTGACCGACTTAGATGGAACTCGGTTTAGAGTGTATTCGGCTGTGTGTAGGGCATAATCCAAAAACATTTTTGGAAGATTTGCAAGGCTCATCATTGATCGCACCATATCTAATAATGTGCGATTTTTCTTTCTGATACACCATTATGCTGTGGCATACCAGGAGGAGTCCACTGAGAGAGAATCCCATTCTCTTTCAAATATTTTAAGAACTCATGGCTTAAGTATTCCCCACCTCGATCTGATCGAAGTATCTTAATACTTTTGCCACTTTATTTTTCTACCTCGGATCTGAATTCTTTGAACTTTTCAAAGGCTTCAGATTTGTGCTTCATCAGATATACATAACCATACCTGCTATGGTCATCTATAAATGTGATGAAGTAAGAAAAACCTCCTATTGCCTGAATATTGAAAGGACCACATACATCCGAATGTACTAGTCCTAAACATTCAGTTGCTCGCTCACCCTTTTAGTAAAGAATAACTTAGTCATTTTGCTACGTAAGCATGACTCACATTTCTCAAACGATTCCCAATCGAATGAGCCTAAGTAGCCATCCTTATGTAACTTGGTTAAACGTGTTTCATTTACATGGCCTAAATGACAGTGCCATAGGAATGATTTCTTAGAATTATTTGATTTTAATTTCTTAGTTTCTATATTAAAAATAGGGCATTGTAAATTCAAAACATAAATCCCGTTGAACATTTCAGCAGAACCAAAGAACATTTCATTTTTAAAAATTGAAATTCCTTTATTTCTAATTTTAAATGTATATCCATCATTTACAAGACATGAAACAGAAATAATGTTCTTTGTTATGTTTGGAACATAGTAACAATTATTAAGCTCCATTACAAGCCCATTGGGCAAAGACAAAGAACAAGATCCTATAGCTAA
This sequence comes from Calamus simplicifolius, assembly GCA_900491605.1. Taxonomy (NCBI): domain Eukaryota; kingdom Viridiplantae; phylum Streptophyta; class Magnoliopsida; order Arecales; family Arecaceae; genus Calamus; species Calamus simplicifolius. The sequence continues at coordinate 680,220 of UESW01004357.1, read as the reverse complement.
AGCAGCAACATTTGCTCCATTTTCATGCGTAGGATCACTTCGCCTTTTTCCAGCTTTCTACTACTTCTTATCATCTGCATATTAATACAAATATGAGATCCACAACTGGTATCCAATATCCAAGTGGAATAAGAAGTAACATAAGAAAATATCTCAATCATAAATATACCTGAAGTAGAAGAATATGTATGTTTCTTTTCTTTCAGGCTAGTCAGGTAAGCTTTGCAGTTTCGCTTCCAGTGCCCTTCCTTCCCAGAGAAGTGACATTTCCCCTTGGCTACTTTATTTTTCTTGATGCCCTTATTTGGTTTAGTCGCCTTAGCCTTTTGGACCTTATTCTTCTTTGGCCGCTTCTTACGAACGCCAGAAGCTTCCACGACCATAACCTGCCCCTTTTCTTTCTTAATGTTGGGCTCGACATTTGTCAGCATATTCGCGAGCTCAGGTAGAGATGTCTCTAGCTTGTTCATGTTGAAATTAAGAACAAACTACGAATAGCTGGGAGGTAATGACTGTAGAACCAAGTCAATACTTAGTTCATGATCCATTACAAAACCCAAACACTAAAACATCTCTTTAGAAGTTTGAAACCTCTCATATCGAGACTGTGTACCAAACAACTCTTGCAAGTGCATCAAAATATCCTAAGCATTCATATGCTCATGCTGTTTCTGAAGATCAGGTGACATCGAGGCCAACATCAAACATGTGGCCATGTCTTCAGCATCTTTATACTGGTTGTATGCCACATGAACCTCAATCAGAGCATCCGCTGGTGGGACCTCTGGTACAACCTCATCTAGGACAAAAGGAATTTTCTCAAATCGAAGAACGATCCTTACATTCCTTAGCCAATTAGGAAAGTTGAGTCCAATCAATTTATTGGATTCTAAAATATTCCTAAGGTTGATGTTTACACTTATGGTTTCTCTGATAACCTACATAAAATTAGAACGAGTTAATTATTATGAATACTAATCACCAACTTAATATGGTAATTCTAGATTTTTAATTAAGTTAGTTTCTCCCACTATTTTATCAAGGTTAATAGCCCTCTCTATTAATCTCGAGAAATTGGCATTCAATTTCCTTAGTGGGCTAGGATCCTCATTTGAATTACCTTGACCTTGGCTTTGGCACAACAAATCTTGGTAAGCCAAATTTGGTAGATTATCATCAATCACATCTAATGTGACTCCTAAATCATTTAGGGGACATTGCCTTGTCAATCACATCCATATGTGATCACCTTAAAGTTTGCCTCTAGATTAGACTGACCCTGACTTTGGCCAATTATGCTAGCTAATCTAGTTAAGTCAACCCATTGTTCCACAATCAACTCCTCATAAGTACACTCGACCTCGGCTTTGGCACGATAAATCTCATGACCTAATGATTTTGTATCATGTGAACAATGGAAGGCTTATGACTTAATATTCATGGAGGGATTTAGCGCATATAGGTCCCATCTACATCTACAACATTTGTACTATGCTAGGTTACATATCCTATAGGTAGATTTTAGATTAATCCTAATTAACCTTAATTTCATAAGATCCAATCTATAATTGGGACTCCTAATCCAATTAGGATCCTAATCACTATCTAATTTAGAAACCCTAGTTATGTGACCAAATCAATTGCTACCATTCAAGAGCTTTCCTTAACAATGGCCAGATCAGCTGATCAATGGGGTCCTATTTAGCATACCCTTCAATCCCATTGAATGAGTTTTCCTAGGCAGCGAATGGAGCAATTAAAAACCATGATCAAACCTTTCTAGATACCAATGTAATTAAGCCCAATTGATTAGATTAATTATGGGATCAAAGGATCAAACAATGACATGGTTAAGTCTAATTTTTCTAAATTTTTATCATTATTAATTTTATAATAACTATAGATAGTGATCTAGCTAGGGTGTTATGATAAGAGTTCTTAATTCAAATTTTAAATTTTCTTATCATTTAATTTCATGTTATGACATGTCGGTTTCACATCCCATATAAATCCTAATGTCTCTAACAAACACTAAAGTTTTCAATGTTCATTATCATAAGAATATCAGATCTTAATCATATCAATCATCATGCTAAAATTAAATCCTAAATATGATTTCTAGGATTTCAGCATATAGTATCTATCATGCATAAATAATAATTACTATTTTAACATGACACATATATGATTAATTATTATTTATTATCATATAATAAACCTTTTTCTCTATATTTCAAAATACTCTATTTGAACATGATAATGAATATGCATAAATCTAAATAATATTGTTTATCATCAAATAATAAACATTTTAGATTTATTATCAACATATGAAAACTCATCATGATTTTAAGCATAATAAATAATCATATTATCAATCATATTGACTCAAGTATCCTATCAGATTAATGAATCTGTAGCCTAAGGGGGCTCTGATACCACTGATGAGAATTATGTATACAAGATATGAATCTAATTCATATAAACTTTACGGAATATATAAATAAAATTCCCAGATGCCTAGGATCCTTAGGAACAGATTCATTAAATCTTAAATAAAATCTAATTTTATTCATACCTGAGTCCTTTATCAATGTAGATAGGATGAAGCTGGTTAATCCTTTGCCACTAGCCATCCACGTGTCCGGCCTCTAACGATGATCCACGCGGAGTAGAAGAGATGAAGATCTCCAAGGTATGAAGATGAAGCTGGTTAATCCTTTGCCACTAGCCATCCACGTGTCCGGCCTCTAACGGTGATCCACGCGGAGTAGAAGAGATGAAGATCTCCAAGGTATGAAGATGACACTACAGAAGAGAGAGAGGGGTGCTAGCGCCTCTTGAATCCCCTTACAGAAATACAGAAGATATTTTGAAGAAAGATCTAATCTGTTTCTTCTCTTGCTCTACTTTCTTGGTAGGAAGGAACTATATTTATAGGTTGAAAATGAGACGTTCCAAAAAGAAAGAGACCTCTTTATGGTAAAAAAACTTCCATAATTATGGTAAGAAACTCCCATCTTCATGGTAAGAAACTCCTCCCATCTTCACGGTAAGAAACTCCAATCTTCATGATAAGATTAATTCAAGTGTCACAATCTCAGCCTTTGAAATTAGGAGTTGGTTATCCCATAACTATATGCCCTAATTTGTACGTGTTCATCATCGAACCGTAGAGATTCATCATGCCTCATCCCATGGGCATGATTCCATCTTTACATGGCTGAGATTTGATATCCATACCTAAATAATCAGAGCCATCCATCACATAGATCAAGTCACATATCGGCATCCAATTATTTGTTCATCATATGTACAAATAATTTCTCCTTAACATTCCTTTTATTATAATGGATCATATCTATTATTATTTTATCTTCTTTAAATTGGGTCTCACCCAATTATTTAATTGATCATCTTATCTGAATTAAATCTAATTTAATTCTCATTTTAATTCATCCAATATTCTCCTTAATGCGTGTGACCCATTAGGCCCTTTAACATGTTAGCAATAATCATATCCTAATCATAGACCCTAAAATGATTGGACAACTCTTTGTCTAAGTCACCAACATGATTATAGATCATGAGAGGCCTCTAGCAAAGCATAATGACCACCCAACTGCTAAAGGTTTTGTTGACGTGACCATCAACACCTGTCCATGAACGGTTACCGTATGATCAAATCCTTTCGTCACATATCCAAGATCAATCGGTGGTATAAAATGTGTCAACCCTGTAATTGATCTTTGTTTACTTGATCTCAGGAAAAATTGACTCATATGAATTAGAACTTCAAAACCATTTTGAATTCCAACTCAACCTTGCAAGAATTTAATAATCAATTTAATCCATCAAGTGGCCGTGGGATATAACCCTTTCTATCAAGGAAGACGAATCCTGTCTTGATCAAATACCATCTTCATGTGCTTTATGTCATACCCAATCAACACCATATTTGCCATCCGTAACTAGAGCGACGTTTGGATATCGTCAAAGCATGACATTTCACACATAAGATGCAATGAAGATCTCAAGTCAAAGGATCACTCACACTACCATCATTAGAGATCAACCATCGATACTATATAGAATATCCATATAGGATCTCTGTACGAGTCATCCAATGCATCGTTACAATAACGAGCATCCACACACCTATCCAAGTATCTTCATACTTCAGCTTGTGAAATCAGCTGCTCACCCCAAGGATGAGGATATGCAATGTGTGCTAGTCTCACGGTGTTCGATGGTGTCCAGTCCCATCTACACATCGACTAGGAAAGTTTAAAGAATCGAACCATAACGTGCAATTTGGATCTCACAATTTGTAATCTCTATTATAAATTCCATATGCACGGTTCACATTCTTTTGGACTTTATCTCACGGACATAATATATCAAATATATTATAAAAGATATCTGGATAGATAAAGAAACTATTTTATTTGATTTGTATTCATAGATTGTATATAGCATCCAATCCGATTGGATCTAGGGCATACACTAATAAGGATAACATGCAAACTTAAAATAATAATTATAATTGATGATATGAAAATGGTAATGACATATAAACTTTAACAAGTGAAGCATGTATACTTTGATAACATGAGAGTTTGAAATAAAGATAGTTTGTTACAAAAACTAGGTTATTTATACTTCACGAATCATAAGTTTTCTAATTTTACCGTTAAGATATGCTTGCTCTTGAAAGTTCTAAAAATATTAATCTCTTGGATGATAAGTTTATAATTAGTCTTATTTACTGAGTGCGAACTCATTAATTATCTTTGTTGTTTTCATAGCATAAGAAATAAAGAGGAATTCGGGTAGAAAGTAATACCTTCCAGCTTGTTCTAGTTATCTTGAGAATTATTTAGACTTGATAATTAACAGAACACTTGTTTTCTTTATGTTATTCAAGTTGTAGTAAGAATTTTATTTCATTCTCTATAAACGCATATTCATAATCCCTTAGATGAATGATGACTTCTATTATTGGATGCCTTGTATGCCTAATGTGCGGTAGGTTGTTACATTCTTTATCCACACTAGGGTCTGGAGCATGATAATCCTAGTTGACAAATATTCATGCTTTTAATCATTCTAACTACAGTCCTTGATGTAAATTAATTCTTTACTTAATAAATGCATACTACATTTTAATACATAGTTTCTGTTAGAATATTTTGATTTAAAATTTATTTTATATTTCTTCTCATAATTGAATTTATTTTTTCCCTTATCTTTATCCTATCTTGTAGCCATTGGTATATAAGAAGGTTTTACATAAAAATAATCTTCTTATCTCCTTTCTTTTATATATTTTCTTACCAACAAATTAAATAATCATTGGTTCAAAAAATCTCTTGACTGAATATAACGCTCCAAACCCATATGTTGATTCAATTAGCCTATTAACGGGTTAAAACCATATAATCTAAAAACTCGAATGAAAGTTAATGGGTAGCAAGTAAACTTGAGTTATAAACACATAACACTTTCTTTCCCATCTAAGATTCAATATGGGAATAAATTTGGAGTATCACAATCTCTTCTCTCTTATGATGCGACATCATCATCACACGTCATAAGCTAGACAAAATCTGCCCTCAGTTGGGTCATTGGTATTGCAAGGGTGACTCCATGCCATGGCGGGACTCCATTATTGTCTCATGGATAATCCTTTTCTTATGCCCATTAACTTTCATATACTTGGATCTGCTTTGATACTATTTGTAACACTCCAAGCCCAATGCTAGTCCAATTAACTTCATTAGTAGGCTAAAACCATATGGCTCAAATACTCGAATGCAAATTAATGGATAGTAAGTGAACTTGAGTTATAAGCACATAACACATTTCTTTCTCATCCTAGCTAATATGAACTAAATTTGGGGTATCACAACCCCTCTCCTTTGAAACCCTTTCCATTGACCTTGGAGAAGCTTGCTATGAAACTCAAAGTTCGAGGTTATTGTAAAAAGAATACAAAAAGAAGAGGAGAGGAAGAAAATGTGAGCCAAATGCAAAGTACTCTAAATTGATGAAGAAAATTGCACTGAATAAAAGTGAAAGAACACCATTGTTACACAGAATTCTTTTTTATTTTCTTTCTTGACTCCTATTTCCTTGATCATCCATTTCACCCTAAAATAAAGTCCATGTTCTAAAGTAAAAGTCATTTGCTTCTCTAAAATCAATACATAACATTTGATTGATTACTAGACAAGAGCCCAATTTATGCCAAGAAATAGCTTCAAAAGATACAATGACAATATGCAGTGTGCTAAAAGCTTCTAAACAGAATATTACTTTCAATTATTATTTCCTCAACTTATATATGCTTGTCTCTTATTCCCAAAAAAAATCAGGTGGCCTAAAATGAAGGGACAAGGTAAGATCATGAATCAAAACTATTGGATACATTCAAGTGGATGGAATGAAACCCAAAAGAGCATTAGAGGTAACATAACAAAAATAATAAGCACACATGAAAACCTATAAGGGCTCCATCAGTAAAAATATACATTCAAATATAATGAAACCTTGAAGGAATTGTAGATAATAAAGGACAAAATAAAGACTTGATGAAAATTTTAAAAGGCTCGAACAAAAAAAGAAAGAGAGCTACTACTCTTAGCTCTGTTCAAGCATAAAGGTACAAGACTAATAGAATCGATTAATGATACAAAAAGATAAAGGAACAAATTTCAAAGTCAAGTTAACTTTGAAAACTATATTAAAAAAGATAAGATTGAAATATTTTTAACAGAACTTTGAAATTCTATCATTCAAATAGGAATGCTTCACCTTGTATTTTCACATAATAGATTTATCTATAACTAAATTTACATTCTTCAAAAATATTTTTTTAAAAATATTTTAAAAATATTTTTACTCATTCATTTCCATAGTTCTACTATATCGATAAACAAATGATGCATAATACTACTCCATGAGTTGAGGTAGTTATACCTCAACTCATTCTTGGACCTAGAACTGAGGTTTGGAATGTTATAAATGTTATGTATCATCTAATTCATAAGATGATACCTTCAAGGATAGATCAAGTATAAAATATGACAAGTAGGTCGGTAGATGGGTATTGAAATACCTACTAATGACGTATGTCTCCTTGTAGATGTTATAGACCTAATAGAACTAAATTTGGCATCATATGATATGGCTCTTGTGCATAAGAAACTTGACTGAAACACACCATAAATGCACTCCTCTATATCGATGATAAATATAGATAATGAACTTTTAGCATGCATTAATAATTAAATGATGGATGATACTACTCCATAGTAAAAGAGAGCCTACTCTAGATCAAGTGATATATGATCTATTTTAGTGATAAACAAAAGGTAGATGACGCTACTCCAACAAGCCATTAGCCTTATTCCTAAGTTTCAAGTAAAATACCTAGAGCCAAATTGATTTACATTAATATAGAAAAGATGAATAGTGCTCCTCCATAGCCCAAGCAGAGTGAGTATGTTCTAGGCTAAGTGGGCAAAAATCCTTCGATCATCCAAAAACATACGCAAAAATCCAATATAAAGTAAGTCTACACCCTAGATGCACCAATTAGGATTGTTTGATGAGTCTTATGGTCTCAAATATTAATAGAAGTTTCAAATTTTCAAAACAAAAGTCATTCTTGGCACATAAATAAGCAAACACACACTCTATTACCATTTAAAGTAAAATGCTTATGATGGAATATTGAGGTTTATTTAGTCTTATAATCCATAGTTGTTTAGTTTGTTGAAACTAATGGTCAACTAGTGTAGTACCACATGACTCAATGGAAAATAACATATTACTTCTTTAGGAAAATGGAAGCCATATTGACAATCTATGTTTTTATAGTCTAACAAATTTATGATTGTACAACTAACAAGATACAAAGTATTATGGTTTTCCTAACAATAGGCACCTTTGATTTGGAGATATGAAATATAATGAATTCTAAGAAATCGAAACAATGAAACATCTATTCAAAATAGGCTTAAATGTCTAAGTAACCCTTAGAAATAAAGAGAGACATTGAACCAGATTAAGAATCATAAGAACATGCTAGATAGCATCATGTATATTGTATTTTGTCATGCTACTATAATTTGCTTGTATCATCGAAATAATGTTGAAAACCTATGGTGAACATAATATTAAGGGTATTTTTTATTATATATATATTGTTAAGTTTTTTTACTTTTGAGACCTTTTTCAGAGAAGAGTAACATAAGAACTCAAAACATATATTTGATACTTGTCACTTGAATATAGAACCTTATACAAAAATGATTTTTGCATGAGTTCAAGATTGATGTATGTTATGTTTTGTACAATTTTTTTTTTTTTTTTTTTGTGTGTCATTGCATGAAGAAGCATGACTTAAACATAATGCATTTGAATATCATTGTTTACAAAAATTCATAGAAAAGTTAAATTGCTGGTTTCATTACACCTATTTCTAGGATGTGAAAATAATAAAGGAAAACTAAAAAAAATCTAATTCATATATCATGCGATTAAACATGATCTTTCAAAGTTACACAATCATCACATGCATATAGGTAGGCATAATGATCCATCCTGATCTATCTTGGATGTATGCAATGGAAGCCAAGAACATTATTCAAATTTAGAGGATTTAAGAAATTTTGGAATTTATATGATTCTCGAGTAAGCTTTTGATTCCTTAGGAGCATACTAAGATCATAAAATACATAATTCTTTCAGCTTTATTACTTTCAATTATATCAATTTACATGCCCAAATCTATGAAAGTACACATTAGCTACATAATCCAACATGATGGTATAGAGTTTATAAAGTATTACCAAACTTCTTGGTGAGTAGAATAAAATCACTTGGTCTCATTATTCCTACACAAACTACATCCTCCAATTCACTTTATTATTCGGATGACTTTATATTACCATTAATTACTACATTACCAAACTCTTAGTCATTAGATATGACCTATTAGAATTTTAGAATATGCAAGACATCCTTTTATTAAATCTATTCATAAGAAACTATTTATAACAATAATTAATTAGTTAATTTTTTAATAGTTATTTTGAAAAATATTTTTAAGTAGTTAGTGGTTTTAGGTACATTGAGAGGAAGAAAGATATTTACATGAAAGTGATAAGGGTGACAAATATTATGTGGGTCCAGAGAGGGATATATAAGGGTTCTTGGGTTTGGGTTTATGTTTGGGGATAAAATATAATGATTACATTTTTAAATTACTTATCTCCCACAATGAAGAACAAGTTTGTTCTCTTTGTTGATATAGTTCATCTTTATTTTTTTATTAAATTAGCCTGTGCTAGAGGCTTATTAAATCTTGATATCAATTTCCTTCCATGTAGTCTTGCCAAACCTATTAAGTAAAAGTAAGAAACAAATAAAGTTTTGCATAAATGCAATCTTCAAGACCGATCTCCATTTATATTTTACTAATTAATCGAGAAACAAAATATGAAAATAATACTCAACTCATCTAAACCTTTTTTCCAACTACATGGGGTTGGCTACATGAATATGCTTCCTTCACTTTGCTCTATTCAGAATTAAGTCAATACTCAAATTATAAATAGTTATATCTTTTTTAATTATTTTTATTCATGTTACTTTAAGTCTACCTCTATCTCTATCATTACCATGGATTATCAAAAGATCACTCTTTCTAACTGGAGCATCTAAAGGTTTTCGTTGTATATATCCAAACCATCTTAATTGATTTTCTCTTATTTTATCTTCAATTAGGGCTACTCCTATCATTTCTCGTATATGTTTATTTTTAATTCTATTTTTAAAGTTTTACCATATATCCATCTTAACATGCACATTTCTAAACAAAATATGAAAATAATAACAAGATCAAATATATCTTACTTAATGGATGTACTCTAAATATGTTTTCCAAATTTAGTTAGAGTTTGATAGATAATATTAATATATGACATCTTAAATCTCTTGTCCTTTTTATGGTAAGGTCTAGATCCCCTTTCATTACTTAATGATCATTCTTTCTTTTTTCTGTTCTTGTCGAGAGTTTATAGTAGATGGAAAGTAGAATCAATCCTTTTTTTTCACTCCTACCATTCTCCTTTTTTTTCTTCTCTTCTATTTTTAACTATAAAATATATCCTTTATTTATACTAGTGAGGTCCTTATTTAAGTAAGAATATTCTTCTAGCTATTATATAATTTGAGTTGGATTCTTCTTTTAGTTAGAAAAAGATGAAACTTTTATCTTTCTATGCTAGTGAAGTTCCATTCAAACAATGTTAGATTTCTTCCTTAACTAAAAGAGAATATAAATTATAAAAAATAAAATAATTAAAAAAATAAAATTTGGCCACAAGCTTGATCTTCGCTCCTACAACAATTTTATTTTAGTTGCATCATCAAATTTTTCTTGAATTAGAAGTAATGGATTTTCAAAATTTTAGTACTTGATTAAGTCATGGATGTGACAAATCTATTTTCAAAGTCTGTTCAATCCTCTTTAGTGGCCAAAGTGAACCACATTAATTCTAATAATCTCATGGATCATTTTGTTAAGCAATCCTCAAATGCACCCTTGACCTTACATCCATTTCAATTTCTTTGTCTAACAACGAAAAGTCATCTAAACTAAAAGCATCAATCAAATAATATCATCTCTTCAATATCAAGCATGCATTGCTATCATGGTTTAATGCTGATTTATTATAGGACTTTAGACATGCATTAAAGAACAAGATTTTTTTTCCAATTATTTATCTCTTAGATAAAAGCCAATTGCCTTGTTTGTCTCAAAATCTCTTCAAAACTTGTTCAACTCACAAATTTTGCTAAATTGCAAGGGGCAAATGTTGCACTTTTGCCCTTAAAAAACTACCTACCTGCACCAAAAATCCAAGTTTACACTTGTTACAAGACATTATGAGGTAAACATAGCAGCATCCTTAATAAAATATATGAAATTGTGATGGTAGCTATTATACATTAAAGTAGCTAACATATTATTTAAGTAACACCATGCTAGATTATAATTTCTTTATTCAAGCATTAACACTGGATAAATAGCATCAAATAATGAATGCTATTTTTTGTTTATTTTGAAAATGAAATATTCTCTTCAAAAAGATATCAAAAGCAACTTATTTCAACTAAACTCTCTAGTTCAAGAAATATTTTTATAGCTACATAAGGCCATTACATGCAGCCCAATAAATCATTAACTATATATATTCAAATATTTTTTACACATAAATTATCAAGTGCATATCCACAATTGGTTGCCTAGAATAGTGATTGGCAAAATGAAGTAGCCCAATGGCAAAATGAAGTAGCCCAAGATTCCAAGCGATCTTGCTTTCTTGCATCATTTGATGAGATAATATGCAACTCAATCTTCATCCATGCACCAGTTGTTGTGAATTATATCGGTCCTATTATATCAGTGAATTTTTTTCTTGTGAATGAAACGATGCACTGCATTTCTTGTGAATTTTTTTTTTTTTGGCTTAGAGGGATAAATGAGAATGATTAGTGCAACACAAATAAAGTTACTAGAATATTTGGATGTTATCACAAGAACAAAACTTCACACCTTACTATTCTCTCCTCCACCATATATACAAGTTTATTTTATTAAGATAATGGAAATGAATTATATCATTGAGTGCCCGTTTATTTTTCTTTTTGGGTGGCTGGCAAAAATCCCCTCGTTTAGAGAATCCTTCCAACATATATTCCATCTTGTGCGTCAACTCAACGCAGAACTCTTCCCGAACTCAAAACTTAGATTAAGTGGACAACGCGTGGTAGATAAGTATAAGTTAGACATGAGATTAATCAAGTACTCTACCTCCATTAAAGTAAACATTTTCTATATATAAAAAATAATAACGAGAGAAACTTGTCCACCGAATCCAGATATTCTGCGGAGCAATGAATGGAGAAAGAAGTGACCACGTTGGAAGACCCTCATCACCACTTTAAAGCACATGTTTAATGCTAGATGAGCCAGGGACATGGGGTATAAGGGTGGTATGAAGTCTATTAATTAGCAAGTTGTAGCCATCATTCCAGTAACGTAAAGCCCAAATGATGCTTTAAATGTTCCATCACCTCTTTTTTTTGTGGCTGGGTATCATCTTTCAAGCATCATGAAGAATAATAATTCCAGTGCAACAAAGAGAAGCAGCCCCACAAATGGATCACATAATGATCGACATGGTAGCAAGCCGTTAAATACTAATTATGTCTTATCTGTTTCCAACTCAGATTATTTTGGGAAGGAAAATCAAGGAAGAAGAAGGGTTTTCTCTCAAGAATAAAATTGATCTCTTACGTTTCATTAAGCACATCACCATATAAATATTTGTTTCTACGGATAAGCATAATCCTCTTATGATCTTATCCATCTAAGGCTATCCTATCAAATCATAAAAGATAGGCTCATTATTTAAAAAACTAACTCTAACAAACTAACAACAATTATCTTTTAACACTCCCCTTTAATGGTTGTTCTTGGATACCATGAGATCTCTAAAGTGAATGAATTTCTCCTTGGGTAGTGCCTTGGTGAAGATATCCGCAATTTGGTCTTCAATCTTTACATACTTGACTTCAATTTCTTTTTCTTCTACCACACTCTAATGAAATGGTACTTAATTTTAATATGCTTGGTCTGACTGTGATATATAGGATTCTTTGTCATAGAAATAGTAGATCTGTTGTCACATGCAGAGTAGTAGCTTCTTCTTGCTTTTCACCCATATCTTCAAGTATCCTTCTCAACCAAATTATTTGTTGAGCTACCAAAGTTGTTGAAACATATTCTGCTTCAGAAGAAGATAATGCCACTGTATCTTGCTTCTTGGATGCCCAAGATATGATACCTGATCCATAAAAGAATGCATATCCTGATGTGCTTTTCATGTCATCAATACTTCCAGCCCAATCACTATCACAAAATCCAACTAATTTTATCATATCATTCTTGTTTCTTTCATATATGATCACATAATCTTTAGTACCTTTGATGTACCTTAAGACTCTTTTGCTTGTCCAAAGTGAATATTACTTGGCTTTTGCATAAATCTGGAAAGTAAACTTGATATAAACATAATATCTGGTCTTGTAATTGTTAGATATAATAAACTTCCAATAATGCTTCTGTATAATTGTGTATTTGCTTCACCACTTTCATCTTCTTTCATCAACTTATCATTTACCACAAAAGGTGTTTCCACACTATTGCAATTTTCCATGTTAAATTTCTTGAGAATGCCTTCTACATACTTCTTTTGACTGATTAATATACCATCTTTTTTTTGACTTACTTCAATTCCCAAAAAATAATGAAGCAAACCCATATCATTCATTTCATATATTCTCATCATATCACTTTTGAATGTCAAGATCATATTCTCATTGTTACCAGTAATAATTAAATCATCAACATAAAAGAGACAATGAGAATATTGTTACCTTGCTTCTTCACATAAAGTGTTGGTTCACTTGGACTTTTTAGAAAACCTTTTTCATTGAAGTATGTGTCAATTTAAAAGTACCATGCTCTGAGTGCTTGCTTCAGCCCATATAATACTTTCTTCAACTTGTATACCTTGTTTCTTGACCTTTGATGATGAAGCCTTGAGGTTGTTCAACATAAATTTCTTCTTCCAATACTCCATTCAAGAATGTAGACTTTACATCTAGTTGATGTAGTTTCCAACTTTTATTAGCTGCTATGGAAATAAGAGTTCTAATTGTATCATGTCTAGCAACAGGTGCAAAAGTTTCTTGATAATCAATACCAGGTAATTGAGAGTATCCCTTTGCTACTAATCTTGCTTTGTGTCTTTAAATAGTGCCATCTGGATTGTGTTTTGTTTTGTAGATCCACTTCAAGCCAATGACTTCCTTATCACTTGGTTTCTTCACTAATTCCCAAGTTTTGTTCTTTTCAATCATGTTGATTTCTTTTTGCATTGCCTTGTTCCATACTTCTTCATGCATAGCATTTTCATAAGTTTCCGGCTCAATCATACAGAAATTACAAGAAGCATAAATGTCACTTAACCTTCTCATTTTTATAGGAGTAGAACTTGAAGATGGACTTGAACTTGGAGAAGTTTGTGGTAAACCTTCAACCTCATTTTCTTCATTTTGAGCATCATAGATTTCTTCATCAAGAGGAATAATATTTTCTTCAACTTTCTTTTGCTTCCAATTCCAAGTAACTTTTTCATTGAAAATAATATCTCTTATTATGATCACTTGCTTTTGCTTCAAGCTGAAAAGTCTGTAACCTTTTAATTTAGAACTGTATCCAACAAAGATATATTTTTCACTAACTTCATCAAGTTTATGCCTCCTTTCCTTTGGAATATGTGCATAGCACACACATCCAAAGATTTTAAAATGCTTTACTGAAGGCTTTCTACCATACCAGGCTTCAAATGGTGTCTTATTTTGAAGAGCTTTTGTTGACATCTATTCATCAGATAAACTGTTGTATTTACTGCTTCTGCCCAATACTAATTATTATGTCTTCTCGATCTCTCTCTTTCTAGCTAATAGATTTTGATATAGAAGCAATGAAGCTGCTGCTGCTGCTGTTGCTGCTGCATAAAGGAATTAAATGCAACTAATTTGCTCAGTCGAAGCTTTAAGGAGGGATGAGATGAAAAAGATAAAAGTATGATCAGAAGAACCAATAAAAATTTTCAGTTCCAAGTCAGAAGCAAAAGCTTGGAATTTTTTAGCAAATGCAGCAATGCAATTATCAATTTCAGTACAAGCTTGTCTTGGGAGATCTCCGCTTGCTTAAGCTTAAAGTTTACCTCAGAATAATGCTGGGATTTTGAGAAATTCACAGAACTTAGTACTGTAAAACTGGAATATTTGTTTCCCAAGCTATATATTCTCGTTCAGAAATATTCTCATACAAAGACATGACGCCTTCTTTCTCTCATCCCCTGAGAGTTTGTCATGCATCCACTCTCACACAAAAACATCCAGACCAGATCAGCTGGTCATAGGAGTGGTCAGGGGCGGTGGACGGTTTTTATTATTCTTATTTTCTCTGCACAAATTAAACGAAGAAGAGCTCGGCGTTGATTTAGTTGTCGCTTGCATGCCAACTTAGCATGCGACAACACGTGAAACGGACGTAGATTGCGTGTTATTGACTTCTGTGCATTAGCCAGCAGCATCCGAAAAAGCATTGGGTCCCGACACCAAGAAGAGCAAGAGGAAAATTAAGTTGGGACCCCTCAAATTTGATTGATAGAGAACAAAAACTTTTATTTTGATAGATAAGTTTCATTCCATTCCTTTTTTTTTCAACTCTTATTATTGTTTAGTTAATGAGTAAAAATTCACCTTGAAGAATAATTTTTATATTATTTAAAAAGTTTACTATATAACTATCATGTGCTATTGCTGTGTCTTGTGATCATCAAAAAAAAAATAAAAATAAAAAAATTACTATATAACTATCATGTTTCTATGCTAAAACATGCAAAAGTCTTGTGATCATCAAATAAATAAATAAATAAAGTCAATGTGCAAATCGACCAAACCATCATATTTTAAGTTTAGAACTATAGGAGACTAGCATCCATGTATGCAGGCTTAGAGAATGTGATCCCTGAGGGTATGCCAATGTCAATCATTCCGTATAATCTTCCACCCTGTTGAATGATGGCCGCCATTGCCTTTAGAACTAAATTAAAAAATTTCGTTTAAGTGGCATTTGCCTACTGATAAACAAAGACGTTCAAGTTTCAAGGGTTCTTTGAACCAAATTATAAAAATAATGGTGGCAATGGGTATACTAAGAACAATAATGATGCAAATAACAACAAGAAGAAAAATGAGACAATAACTGTCAGAATTCAAGAAAAATATTTTTTGAAAAAATATACTAAAAGTAATAATCAATTTAAGAATGAAAATAAATTTCTCTGATAAAAGTCACCGTATTTCATCACTAAGATCCAGAACAAGCTGGACTTTGATGATAGAAGTGGAGAAAGGAGCAAATGATTTATGCCATCTTGAAGTGCTTCCTCTCGGATGTATTAACTTCTGATCAATATATGTGCATTGTTCTATGGGTTATGCATCAGCAATGGAAGAAAAATTGGTGAAGATAAAGGACTGCAGATCTGGAGAGCATAAATTGAAAAGATTAGTTAAGATAAATTTAATTCAAAAATTAGAAAAGTATCAACCTTGGAACTAGTAAAATGACAAGATTATCTCTTCCCTTTAAAACTATAGTATTTGGACTAATGCTTTATTAATCATTCAAAGCTGGGTATAGCCAGTGAAACTGTCCATGTATAAATATATTGTGATAATTGGACCTTAATTAAGTTAATTCAAAGTAGACCAAATATCTCTCAAGGCAAGCATATAGATGTTAAGCATCATTTTAAAAGAAAAAATATATTTGTTATTTACCTTCTTATTGCTTAGCTTTTAACTACGTATATTATTGTGGAACTTTTACAAAGTATGGAGCTTTATGTTCAAAGTATATCTATGTTATTATTATCTTTTTTTTTTGGTACATACGGGTGATTACATCATTCTAGTGCGAGTCAAATCTGAAATGTCAGAAAATAAGATTCGTTTTAGTACAATAGGGCAGGGTTCTTCCTGCTTCCGGCTCCAAAAGCTAAAGCGATGAGTAATAAAGGCGGCTATCCAGTCAGCTACAGAGTTGGCTTTCCGATAGATATGATGAATCTGGACTCTGTGAGCATCCTGTAGGGTAGTCCGGATGTTGTGGAGCAAGGGATTTATTGGTGAGTAGTCACCAAAATCTTGTCTGAGCCATCATATGACAGTAAGAGAGTCTCTCTCAATAAAAAGATGGCTAGCTCGAAGGATACGAATGGCATAAGATATGCCAGCCCAAGCAGCATAAAGCTCGGCCATAGGAACAGAAGAGTCAAGAAGGCCGAGTCCCCCCGCCGCCAATAGAGCTCCATCAGATCCACGGATAATAAAAGCCAAACCTGCAAGTCTACCCCGAATACTTCTATCAAAGTTGATTTTTACAAACCCTGGAGGTTTCCAATAGATGAAAACCATATGTCGGTGCACTGCCGAGGCAGCAGAGGAGTCCTAGAAGCCAGAGCTATCAAAATTAAAAGCAGAATGATGGAGTGCGTACTCGGTAGATAAAGAGTGAGCTTTCTTAGCTATCCTATGGGGAGTAATAATATTATCAGTAAAAACAAGCAGGTTCCAAGATAACCAGATCTGATAAGCTAAATAGGCTCAAGTATCATTCTGCTGCTGGATATCCCTCCGACTGTCCTGATAGATAAACCATAGAAAAGATATACGCGAAGGACCAGTACCATCCTCCCAAAGGTAGTAACCCATAATCTATCATATCTGTCTTGCTCTGGGGCTGATGAAGATAGCATGATCAACAATCTCCTTCTTCTGATCATACAATGGGCAAGTGGGCTGGATGGACAGGCCCCTCCCAGAGAGCAGGGAATAGGTAGGAAGATAGTCAAGCTTCCAAATGAAAAGCCGAATCCTGGAATGAATGGAAAGCTACCAAATTTAAGTCGCATCCATCGTGTGCCGAAGCTGTGGCCTATAGATCTCCATGAGGTCTCTAGTAGGAGTTCTAAAAATACAGGATCTCCTTCATAATCTGGTATCAGAGGAGTGACTCGGAATGAGAGGAATAGTGAAATACCATGGAAATATGCCAGGTGGAGTGATCCTGAGTGATCAAAGCATGACTCTCATACTGTTGGGAACATCAGTACTAACAAAAGTAGGCCAGCATGACAGAAAAAGATCAGCAATCCATATATCATGAACAACATCTACAGAGGCACTATCGCCAATCATCCACGAGATGTTGTTGAGGATATCTGGGGCATGCCGATACACCTTCTTCCAGAAGAAAGAATATTCACGGATAGACTAAAAATAGGACTCCTGTATCTGGACTCACTGATTTTGTTTTTTATTTGTCCGTCTCTTACTTTATCACCGTCACCTCAATCTCTATCTAAGGCTTAACCGATTGTAGTCGGAAAAAGAGAGAGAGAGAGAGAGAGAGAGAGAGAGACAACGGTAGAATCTTAATAGTTATGACTCATGAGTTTGCATGCAATTTGCTGCGATTTTTAGGAGATGATGTTGATTGTGAGGCTAAAAGATAAGTCCAATAAAATTTTAATGGTTACAACAGCTACACGAATCCAAATCAAGCTTGCAACCGATCTGGCCATTATGATATCACTTCAACTCAAGTTGTCAAGTTTACCCAGAAGTTTGGCAATCTGAATCATTGGAGGTATTCTTTATAAGGGAGCATCGTGTCCATTACGTCAACTTGGCCGACTCCATCAAGAAAAGTCCATTGCCTTTGACGTTGTGGCTATATAATTAAAAACTTTTTCTAGCGGTGGCCTCCGTGGGTGAAAAAGATGGGAAAGGAAATTTAGTGGTTAAGTACTTTATCATCATAAAAACCTGGAGCTTAATTCCAACCGAATTACTATATAATTTAGCTAAGATTGTAGCATAATATGGAGTAAGATTTTATTTTACTCATCTTTTTTTTGTTTTCTGGAGTTGGATAAGACTTCTTTTTTAAGCAAAAAGAAACAATGCGAGAAGGAAATGCAAACAGATTTTATTTATTTATTTATTTATTTATTTATAAATGAATAATCATATCAGTTTAGCATGAGTTAAATTCGATATATCAAAATATAAAATTTAAGATAAAATTATGGGACATAAATCATTCGCCTCCGGAAGCAAGAAACATATTTTATTGTTTAGCAGAACTTCGTCAGCTGATAAATAAACAAACTCGCAATGCCGACCACGCGTTGTTTGATATCTACTGTATTTAATGTTGATGGCAACGGGAGATGGCTGTCGGTAGCTCGGACGCAGGAGTTTTGTCTGGCTTGCTCAGAACTCTCAAGAATCAAATGGTTGGAGAATATATCACGAGATAGAACCACCAAAAAAAACCAAACCAAAATTTTAAGGCAATTTCACGTCCGATCTTTCGGTAGGTCAGACTTATATATAATGATTAACTCCTAGCCGCATAATGTTTAATTTTTAAATATATTTATTTTTTCATTGAATATCATAATCTTATTATTGAACGTAATGAAGAAAAACTAAAAATTTTAAAAAACTTAATATTATGAGTCGGATGTTAATTAGTGGTACGTCAACAGGAATTAAAGGTTTAAATCTAGCCCACCGAAGGGCTGGGTGGCAATTAAATCAATCTTTCATGGGAAACAAACTTAGGGAATTGGAATAATTCTCCATAATAGGTATAAATTCTAGCTGTCACTTGAAGTTGATAGAAGGTAAGGCCTACCTCAGATGAGCATGAGAACAATGCTTAGATTAAAATGAAAGCGACAATATATTAGTCTTGTTGAGGGGTAAAATCGTTATGTGTCAATAATCGTGCACATGGCTAGGACTAACCCTGATTCTTGTCCACTATGCGACACCCGCCCGAGATAAGTCAGCCTCGATAAGTTGGGGCGCCTTAGCCCCTCGTCGAACCAAGGACTCCCAAGGCGCGAATCACCTCCCTCGGCCCTAGCCGAGCTATGTCGTCTCTCGGCCCCAGCCGATCTCTCCCATCGTTCGGCCTAGCCCGAGCGATATCTTCGCCTCTACAGAATTCGACGCAGGAGAACCCGAATCCGTGAGATTCCAAACAGAAATCATATCCGGGAGTGACCTAGGACCCGCAAGAGTAGCCTAGGGCCATGGAGCCTATCTCCTCACCACATCTCGAGACATCAATGAGCTCTCCTAGCCGTCGATCCTCTAACCAACAAGATACGAATCCTACCGGCCTCATAACAAACTGGATTCAGATCCTAACAACTTTCGGACCCACGACGCCCCCAGGGAATCAGGTAATCCTCTATAAATAGAGTCATCTGCTGACTCCTCAGGTATGCGCACACTAGCTCACTGGAACCCTCTCTCTCGCCTTCTACCTTAGCTTCCGCCATTAGCGCTCTGCTCTGCCCAGAGCCCTGGAGGGATTCTTCAGCGAGAGCCTTCTCCCCATTTCTGTTGATTGCTTATCTCCACTGACTTGAGCGTCGAAGGGTCTTCCGCAGAGGGCCACCCCCAATGCCTCTCGCGTGAGGACTGTTTTGCAGGTCTACCCAGGCGAAGAGCCTGCGCTGCAGCCCGACCGCACCCGAGTCGGAGGACAGATTCCGGCGGTAATAGATTGGCACTAGAGGAAGGGCCCTCAAGTCCCAGAAACTTGTGATCTAGGAGATAAGGATCTCGATTTGAAAGAGAACTCCTCCCATGGCCAACCAAAGAAAAGCTACTTCCGAGGCCCGAGATCAGGTCGCCTCCTAAAGGCATGATCCGGCGAGCATTGTTGCGCCGCCACCACCGCCAGTTGAGACTCCATCGCCACTGGCGGCTCCGGTGACCCAGGACCAGTTTGCCGCACTGGTTCAGCAAGTTCAGGCACTGACCCACCTGATTCAGGGGTGCCCCGAAGCCCCCCGTCTAGCTGCTCCTGCCCCTCATCCCCCTGAGGAGGATGCAGCCCTCGCTCATCTAGCGGCCTCTTCTTCCGGCTCGCTTGAGGTTGCGGACCTCCCTCGCCGTCCCAGAGAAGCTGAGCTAGCTCCCCAAGGAGTCCGTGGCAGATATCTCCCTAGATCTCGGCGGGCCCGATCCCTCTCTCCGGTGTTCTCTTGCCATGATTCAACACTGTCTCAGTATCCTTCTCATCTCGCCCCTTCTGCTTTTCTTGATAGGGATATCTGCCGCCAGCTCCAAGAAATGCGTCAAGAGCTAGACGCCGCCAAGCAGGCCTATCCGCTTCAAAATAAGGTGGAGCAGGGCATCCCCTTCTCTAAGAAGATTATGGAGGAAGTGATTCCCTCCCACATCAAGCTACCTACCATCGAGCCTTATCATGGCTCCTCCGACCCCGACGATCATCTCAACAGCTTCTGGTCGATCATGATGTTTCACGGGGCATCAGATGCGATCCTCTGCCGCGCTTTCCCTTTCACTCTCAGGGGATCTGCTCGAACCTGGTTTAATACTTTGAAACCAGATTCCGTTAATTCCTTTGACGAGCTGAGCCGCCTCTTCATCAGCCAGTTCGTCAGCAGCCGCCGTCACAGATGGAGGTCCGACTCCCTCTTTGAGGTTAAGTAGAGAGAGGGGGAGTCTTTTAAGAAGTATTTTGGCCGTTTCAATACGGCCATGCTGGAGGTGGACCACCTTAATCATGAGGTGGCCATGTCCGCCCTGGCAGGCGGAGTAGTGAAGGAAAGTGATTTTTACCTGACGCTGGAGGTCAGCTACCCTCCAAACCTCTTCGACAAGATGGCTCTGGCAGACAAATATGCAAGAGTCGAAGAATCACGGAGAGCTGCCCGAGCCGAGCTTACAAAGAAGACGGAGCCCAAATGCTCAGATAAGCGCCGACCTACCCGTCAGCCAAGCCCGCCTCGCCGCCAAAGGATTCCTCAGCCGCCGCCAAGGAACCGCACCCGAAGTCCGCCTAGGAGGTTCAATCGATTTACTTCACTCACTGCTCCAAGAGCGGAGATCCTTATGAAAATCAAGCATCAACTCCCTCGGCCTCCTCCTCTCCGAGAAACGGGGGCGATCACCGGCCTGAGCCCCAACAGCAAATCCTTCCTTCCCCAAATCCTCTGGTCGCTGGCCACATTAATGTGATTGAGGCGGTCGGTGGTCCTTCAGGCAGGAGGAACGATGAAGAAGGTTCGGCATCGAAGAAAGCGTGAACTGACAAGCTTTCTTTCTCCAGCAATGACTTCTAGGGAATATAGTTCCCGCACGATGATGCGTTGGTTGTATCTCTTAATTTGAACAACTATGATGTAAGCCGAATTCTCATTGATAGTGGAAGCTCCGTCAATTTTTGTACTTCGATGTGTTTGTGAAGATGAAACTTCTCATGGAGAATCTCCAAGCGGTGGACTCCATCCTAATGGGGTTCACCGGCGATGTAATCACCCCAGAGGGGGTCGTGACCTTGACGGTCCG
The DNA here is from genome assembly GCA_900491605.1 of Calamus simplicifolius. Classification (NCBI taxonomy): domain Eukaryota; kingdom Viridiplantae; phylum Streptophyta; class Magnoliopsida; order Arecales; family Arecaceae; genus Calamus; species Calamus simplicifolius. The sequence continues at coordinate 658,098 of UESW01004357.1, read as the reverse complement.
AGCAGGAACCTGGCCTTCCGTCGCCATTGTGCATGCAGATTTCTTGGTGACCAAGCTCCGGTCGCCCTACAACACGATCTTGGGAAGACCCAGCTTGATGTCCCTCAGAGCCGCCGTCTCCATCTCGCATCTTGTTATGAAGTTCCCGACAGAGCGAGGGGTTGGTGTAGTTCGAGGAAGCCAAACTATAGCTTGGCAGTAGTTCATCACCAGCCTGCAATCCAGATTGCCCGAGGTTGACGGACTAGACGCTCGGGAGGATTTCAACGAGCAACGAGGAGAACCAGCCGAAGAGCTGGAAGTGGTACCGCTGGACGAGGCTCGGCCTTACCGAACCATAAGAATCGGGTCGCTACTGAAAGAGAAGCCCCAACTGGAGCTGATCGACTTTCTTCGAAGAAACGCTGATGTCTTCGCTTGGTCAGCTTTCAACATGCCCGGGATTAGCCCGGACGTCCTCGTCCACCATCTCAATACAGACGAGATGTCCCAGCCCGAGAAGCAAAAGAAAAGAAGCTTCGCCCCTGACCGGTAGAGAGCAATTGAAGAAGAGGTGGAAAAGCTCATCAAGGCAAACTTTATTCGGGAGGTGAATTATCCAAACAGGCTGTCCAATGTTGTTATGGTGAAAAAGTCGAACGGTAAATGGCGAATCTGCATCGACTTCACCGACCTTAACAAAGCATGCCTGAATGATAGCTTCCCTCTCCCCCGGATCGACCAGCTCGTGGATGCCACCTCCGGCCATCAGATGATGACCTTCATGGATGCCTATTCAGGCTACAACCAGATTCGGATGGCACCCAAAGATGAAGAAAAGACTACCTTCATAACCGATCGAGGTACATACTGTTACCGTGCCATGCCCTTTGGTCTGAAAAATGCAGGCGCCACTTACGAAAGGCTGGTAAACAAAATCTTCAAGGAGCATATCGGCCGGAATATGGAGGTGTATGTCGATGGCATGCTAGTCAAAAGCAAGGAAGCATCCCAGCATATTGGGGATCTTTCTGAAAGCTTCGCGACACTCCGAAGGTATCGAATGAAGCTCAATCCAACGAAGTGCGCCTTCGATATCACCTCAGGAAGTTTCTTGGCTTCATGATTTCTCTGCAAGGCATCGAAGCCAACCCGCAAAAGATTCAAGCGCTTCAGCAAATGGTGCCCTCAACATCTATCAAAGAAGTCCAGCGCCTGACAGGAAGAATTGCGGCCCTTAACCGCTTTGTGGCTCGGTCGGTTGAGAGGAGCCTTCCTTTCTTCAAAGCTCTTTGATCTTCCAAGAATTTTCAATGGACTCCCGAGTGCCAAAAGTCATTCAAGGACCTCAAGAGATATCTTGGCTTGCCACCCCTCCTCAGCAGCCCCAATCCGGAAGAAATGCTGTTTCTGTACCTAGCAGTCTCTGAAGGCGCGATTGGCTCGGTTTTGGTCAGAGAAGAGAAGAAGACCCAGAAGCCGATCTACTATGTCAGCAAACTTCTCCGGGATGCCGAGGCAAGGTACACCCAAATCGAGAAGCTGGTCTTGGCCCTGATAATATCGGTTCGGAGATTACGACCATATTTTCAAGCACATTCTGTGACGGTCCTTACCGATCAGCCCATCAAGGCGGTGGTCCATCGCTCGGAGACATCTAGAAGAATGGCTAAGTGGGTCATTGAGTTAAGCGAGCATGATATCTGTTATCAACCTCGCCCGGCCATCAAGGCTCAGATTCTAGCTGATTTCCTCCTTGAGTGCACCATCTCGGAAGATGGTTCCACTCCGAACTCCCCCGAGCATCCAATATCTGACGCCCTGTGGCTCCTCCACATCGACGGATCCTCCAATGCCAATGGCTCCAATGCTGGTTTGATCCTCACCAGCCCCGAGGGGACGACCTTTGAGTACGGCGTTCGATTCTCCTTCCCAGCCTCCAACAACGAAGCAGAGTATGAGGCCCTGCTTGCTGGACTCCGAATCACCCGTGATCTGAAAGTGAAGAGGCAGAATGCCTTTACCGATTCTCAGTTGGTGGCCGGTCACGTGCGGGGTGAATTCGAGGCCCGGGAGCCAAACATGATTCGATACCTCCGGCAGGTACGGGACTTGCTTTCTCACTTCTCTGAATTCGAAGTTATCTAGATCCCCAGATCCAAAAATGCTCGTGCCGATCTGTTATCCTGGCTTGCGACGGCGGAGTCGATAAGTGCCGAGCAAAAGTTTTCCCTAGAAATCTTGGAAAAACCTAGCATTGCGGAGGCGGACCGAGTGATGCAGATTGAGGTCGAGCCATCCTGGTTCGACCCAATATTAAAATATCTTAAAGAAGGGTCGCTCCCAACCAACCGTAAGGAAGCAAGGAAGCTGAGATTGCAAGCTACCCACTATGCGCTAGTCGACGATCAGCTGTACAAGTGGTCCTTTTCCATGCCGCTACTCAAATGCCTCCGCCCGTCCGAAGCTAATTATGCTCTTCAAGAAGTACATGAAGGAATCTATGGCAACCACCTGGGGGGTCGATCTCTGTGCCACAAGGTACTGCGCCAGGGATATTACTGGCCTACCATGCAAAAGGATGCCGATGATCTCGTTCGAGCCTTTGACCTGTGCCAGAGGCACTCCAGCATCCAGAGGCTCCCCTCCGCTAGTTTGGTCCCTATTTCCTTTGCTTGGCCTTTTGTTAAGTGGGGGATGGACATTCTCGGCCCTTTTTCCCTCGCCACTGGACAGAGGAAATTTATATTTGTCGCCATCGACTACTTCACCAAGTGGGTCGAGGCCGAAGTAGTAGCCCAGATAACCGAGGCTCGGGCTAGGGACTTCGTGTGGAGATCCATCATTTGTCGCTTTGTCCTCCCGCATACCATCATCACCGACAATGGCAAGCAATTTGATAATCCCAAGTTCCAGGAGTTCTGTGAGGATCATGGCATCAGCCATCACCTCACCTCAGTGGGGCATCCGCAAGCCAACGGAGAAGCTGAGGTAACAAACCGGACCCTACTTCAAGGGATTAAGGCTCGGCTCACCAGAGCTTGAGGCAAAGCTACTCAAAAGAAACCAACGACTTTGACGCAGCCTCCAGTGGAAAGCCAATCTCGACATGGTGGAAGAAATCAGGGAAAAAGCTCGAATTAGAATTGCCGCGTACCAGCAAAGAGTGGCCCGCTACCATGCCTCTAGAGTCAAGGGCAAATCCTTCTCGCCTGGCGATCTTGTCCTTCGGAAAGCGTCCGTCTCCAAGCCGCTGGAGCAAGGAAAATTGTCTCCGAATTGGGAAGGCCCGTACCAAGTAACAGAAGTCATCGGGCCTGTCACCTATAAGCTCCAGGACCTAAACGGGAAATCCATTCCCCGAATGTGGAGTTCGAACAACCTCCACATATATCATCAATAGAGTACGCTCTCTATTGACTCACCCTATTTACAGCTTTGGCATCTTGTTTTATGATCTGCGGCAGGACCGCTACGGTCGTTCTTTCAAAAATTTGCAATAGAAAATAGATGTCGTTCACGCATCTACTCTCGGCACGACCAAACCATCTCCTTGGGCTAAATCTCCATACCTCAGCTAGGCCGAGCTCTGAGCCAGAGCTATATATCTCGGTTAGGCCAAATTGCATCCCACGAAGGCGTGGTATGGCTGAGCGCTCCCGGCGCAGCTACGAACCAAATAATCTCCAAACTATCGTTCAGATTCGGGCAGCTTACAAGCCCCGGACGAACCAAATGATCTCCAAACTATCGTTCGGATTTGGGCAGCTTACAAAACCCGGCCGAACCAAATAATCTCCAAAGTATCGTTCAGATTTGGGCAGCTTACAAGCCCCGGCCGAACCAAATGATCTCCAAAGTATCGTTCGGATTCGGGCAGCTTACAAGCCCCGGCCGAGCTAAATAATCTCCAAAGTATCATTCGGATTTGGGCAGCTTACAAGCCCCGGCCGAACCAAATGATCTCCAAACTATCATTCAGATTTGGGCAGCTTACAAGCCCCGGCCGAACCAAATAATCTCCAAAGTATCGTTCGAATTCGGCCAGCTTACAAGCCCCGGCCGAACCAAATGATCTCCAAACTATCATTCAGATTCGGGCAGCTTAAAAGCCCCGGCCGAACCAAACAATCTCCAAAGTATCGTTCGGATTCGGGCAGCTTACAAGCCCCGGCCGAACCAAATGATCTCGAAACTATTGTTCGGATCAGCTTATAAGCCCCGGCCGAACCAAATGATCTCCAAAGTATCGTTCGGATTCAGGCAGCTTACAAGCCCCGGCCGAACCAAACGATCTCCAAACTATCGTTCGGATTCGGGCAGCTTAGAAGCCCCGGCCGAACCAAATGATCCCCAAAGTATTATTTGGACTCAGGCAGCTTACAAACCCCGACCGGATTAAATAATCTCCAAAACATCGCTCAAGGTCTGGGCAGCTAACAAGCCCCGATCGGAACCAAAGGATGAGAATATCCTTGATCCCCAGCAACAGTCGAGTGATGTCCTAAGGCTCCGCCCTATTCAAGTGATCTCCCCCACGCCTTGATGCAACTAAGGCATCCTATTATACCTTGGTAGAGGCAAACAGCCTCCCACTATTCGACGAGCAAAAATGTGCCACGAGCTGTCTTTCCTTGAAAAAATACATGCTTCGTTCCGTAAATAGGATCATGCTTACTTCATGACTCCACAGGACCGCCCAGGTCCCTCTTTGACTCGCACATGGGTATATGTGTTCTCCACTGAGGACCGGATATTGGTCTTATCAAGAACAAAGCAGCAACAGTGCTGCCGAAACATGCTGCGACATAAAAAGCATAATATGGGAGCAACAACTCTCAGCGCAAAAAGAAGCAGGTGCTAAAGAAAGAAGGAATGAGAACTTTCTTTATTTCCTCATTAAAAGAAAAGTTACAATATCCTGAAAGGAGTTACAAGTGCATCAAAGCACAAGAAATAAAAACGAGTAAATAGCTCGGCCGAACTGCTCTAGTCAGCTTCAGTTAACAATGATGCTTTGGCATCCGATCCAAAGGATCCGGCGACCGGCCAGCTCGCCCTGATAGATAGCAAGGCGGGCTTCCCACGGGTTCTCTGGATGAATTAAGAGATCCAAAAAGAGGCACAGACCCGTGGATGCAGATGCTGAGGAAGCTTCCCCCTGGGTGAAATGCTAGGCTGCAGGTCACTGCCCGATTGAGAGAGCTAGGGGACCATCAGCCCCACACTGCTCTCAACTCTCTCTTCACATGGCGGAAGATTACCCACACGGAGGGGCTAAGCATCCAGCCAGAGGGAGAAGGAAAGGTCCGTGCGTACTACGGGGGTGCATGTGCACTTCCTACCCTGCGGCCCCCGTAGCAAACCACAAAGGACGCACAGGAAGCGTATATGTGCGCTCTCCATGTGATCTCTGCGGACCTCCTGTGCACTCTCTATATGATCTCCAAAGCTCCTCCCTCGAGGACGAGCTGCTCTCCAGCGGCTCCTTCGTCACCCCGACTATCCATAGGAAAGGTGGCTTACAAAAGGAAAACTCAGTCCCATCACTCTCAGCTTCAGGGATGCAGACATCATGAAAACTTTCATAGCTCACAGAGAAGAAATTTTGGGGATGGCCTTGCACGGCCCCTTCCTCCCCTTTTTATAGGTGAAATGGACCGGGAGCAACTGTTAAAGCAGTAAGCACCGAGGTTCAAAATGCCCAATCCACACTGCCACGTGGCCTCCCAGGATGAAAATAGCACCCTTCGATGCGCGCCAAACGCGTTGTTCAGCCCATGACGTACGCCTGAATATTTTCTCTGATCTCGGATCACAGGTCTTAAATGCAGAAAATTGCCCGCTGATCTTAGAGATACGGGCAGACTTGGGAAATCGCCCGATGAAAGTGACACCCTCCAATGGAAAACAAGCGCTTGCATCGTATGTCGAAATGACCCGCCTTGGAAAAGATCGACATAATTAATGTCCCTGGAAAGTGCCGAAGCAACCTTTTGTAGGTTAAAGGGCCGTATCAACCATTTCAGCAAAAAGGAGGGTCGACTCGCCTTGAAAAAGATAAGGCACTAACAGAATAATAAAAGGGCGCAGAAGCCAAGTACTCCTCAGTGAGGACATCTCGGTATCCTCCGCTCTGGCCTAACTGCCCGTTATGCCTCGGCATAAACCGAGATATTGCACTGTGATTCCGCTCAAGGCCAACAAAACTGCCTCCATACTTCAAGATAAACTGAAGTATCCCCTTTCCGTTCAGTATGACTGCATGTGATCTTGTACTTCTGTCCAGTCTAAAGTAACCACTTTTGTATCAATGATATTGGGACACGATATAAGCCCCGACTTATACCCGGAATGCGGAAGCATTGGTTAAGGTCGGAGTGCACGTCCTATGAATATAAGCCCTGACCTATACCCAAAATGCGGAAGCATCGGTTAAGGTCGGAGTGCACGTCCTAAGAATATAAGCCCCGGCTAACACTGGAGTGCATCTTTTGTCAAAAATCTCGACAAAGACCGAGCGATATGCAACGCCCCGACTGTTTCATTCCGTAAGACTCGGACGATAAAGGAAAACACTTCAGAAATGGCAAACAAACAGGAAAGTTCCAATAAACCTTTCTTTGTTCATTATAAGAGGGGAAAAACAAAGAAAAAATACATTAGCCTTCACAGGGGCTTGCTACCTTCTCCGAATGCTGCTGAACTCTCCCCACGCCGCGGAGCCGAATCAGCCAATTGCTGTCGAAGGGACGCCACCTCCCATTCCAGCCTACTGTTGGCTTGGCGAAGGAGCTCGATCTCTCTGGCCGAGAGAGCCATGTGTTCCTCAGCCAATCTCCGGACCTGCTCGCGGTCCGCGAGTAGCGATGCCAGAACCTCCCCGTCCACAGTTATCGTGGTACGGTCTAGGTGAGGCACCCCAAAGCCGCTAGCAACGCCACTTGGCATCCCATTTGACCTCCCTCCATCCTCGGAAGCCATCCTGTTACTGTAAGCTTGGAAAGGCCAACAGGAAATCGGCAGAGGAATTGGTTAACAACGGCGTACCATCCACCGGTATTTAAATTACTTCGGGCAAGCACCCCGATCACCCGAACCATCAGTTCCAACGCCACTACCATAAAGTCTTGCCACACATCACCGCTTCCGTGGCCGCGTGCGGGAAGCGAGGAATCGCTCCCCCTTTTCCGAAAAGGATAAATAAATGACGGCGCGCCGGTAAACATCCTTCTTCTTGGGACCAAACTCTCTTCGAAAGGTGCGCCCGCCTCTTCGCCTTGCACGGGCCGAGTTACCCAACTTCGGCTCTAGCCAGGATACCTCTGCAATCCTGACCGTCACCTGCCGAACTATCTTATCTCTTGGCCTAAGCCGAGCTATCACGCCACTCGGCTTCATCAGAACTATCTTATCTCTCGGCCTAAGCCGGGCTATCACATCACTCGGCCCCAGCCGAGCTATCCCTATACCTCGGCCTTGACCGAGACATTCATCTAAATCCAAACTAAATCGACCAAATGGTGCAAACAAGTCATAACTTGTTCACAGTCGAAAGGAAGTCTGCAATAAAAAGATTGACTAAAAAGGCAAGCAAATAGGGACCGAGGGCCCGTTCATTGAAAATCCTGACCAAACTACATGTCTAAAAAAAGGCAAGAGTACACAAATAACTCTTAGGGGTCAGAGGCTGGATCAGTCCCAGCAGTGCCCTCAACAACGCTCGAGGAAGCCTGGCTCGCTTCGCCCACTTCAAAGGTTGTCTTTTCCTCGGCAACGGATTTGAGGCATCCTTCAAAGGGCCGCAGCCTCACTAGCATTCAGAATAGCATCGAGGTCGACGTCCGGAGCATCATCGTATTCATCCTCTTCAGCTCCTGGGGTACAAGCCTCAGAGGTTTCAACATCCAAGAAAGTGAGGTCCCATTCTGGATGCTCCTTGGATATTTTGTTTCAAACATCCTCCACCCCAAGTTGGAAGGCATCGGCACAATTTACATCTTGCTCGCCCCTGAGCAGAGCAAGCTGCATCTCGGCTTCAGTAGCTTGATTTCGAAGTAAAGTGACATGCCCCACAGTTCCAGCAGTTTGGCTCCGTAGCAAGCCAATCTGCTCCTCGGTCTCAGTGACCCGCCTTTCGAGCTCTGAGCTCCTCTCTCGGCTGGATGCCAATTCCTTTTGCAGGGTCCGCATATGGCTCCGATTTTCCAGCTCCGCCTTCTTCATCTGCAAAAACAAAGTTAGCCAGCGCCGTGGTGAGCTAGCAAGGGAAGCCAAAATGGGATAGTACCATACCTCCTCCTCCTGCCGGGATAACTTCTGGGTCAACTCTTTGACCTCATCTAAAGCCCTCAATTTATCGACCTTAACCCGCTCGATCCTGCCCTTGAGATCGCTGATCTTCGACTGCCTACTGTCAGCTTCTCCCAGGCCTGGGAGAGCTCGCTATCAAGCTGGGTTAACCTTTCCTGGTGCCATTTGATCCTGTCATCCCTGTCAGCTATACCGCGGTTGAGCTGCCGCACCTTCTCCTCCAACTCGCCAAGCATTCTATTCAGGCGATTTTTCTCCTCGACGACTTCTCTCCTCTGCCTGCCTAGGCTCTCACTAAACTATTTTTTGACAATCTCCATTTCTCCAGCATTCTTAGACTTGATCCTCGATAACTCCAGGCATGCGTCATCATACCTCGCCAGGAGCCCTCGTAGCTCTTTAACTTCGAGCCTCAGCTTAGATGTGTCATCTAGGGTGGCCTGATGCAGCACCATCATCTTCGCCAAATTCTTATTGGCGGTACCCAGAGCTTGCTCAAACGTATCAGACGCCTTCGCCTGTGATCGAAGCTCGACGCTGACTCTCCTGGCCTGGGCGCTAGCCCCTGTCGCCAGATTCAAGCGCCAGCACATCGCCCTAGTGATCAAAGCACTCTGCAGAATGAAGCACAAGTAAGAAGAGAGCGACCAAGCTAACCAGAAAGCATTCACTACTCGGGAATAATGACTCACCCGGGAGATGTAGGACCTGGCTAGCCCCATGAGGGTAGAATTGTTGATCTCGGGAGAAGATGGGCTTCTGTCACCACGCCCCGCTGGCCAAATGCGACATCAACCAGATCTAGGTCTGTGAACTCATTCACCGAGGGACCTGCTTCCGGGTACAGTGCTGACCTCATCAGGGCCACAAATGCTGCCTCGACGGCTGATTCCGAGCCACCGGGCCGACCGTCGTCGTCCAAAGGATCGGTCCGGATGACCTCCGACTGAGGAGCCTTTTCCCTCTCGGCCTCCCTCAGCAGAATACTAACCTGGGATGCCTCGGATAACTTGGCCAGCCCAGGCGCCAGTTTACCCGAAACTTTGGTGGAAGAAGCTTCGGCTGTAAGACCTTTACCTTGCTCTCTCCCCTTGTCCGAGCTCCTTCCCTCGATCATGGGTACCTGCTCCTCCCTCACAGGCTCTGCCAATGCCTTGGTCTGTTCACCAGTCTCCCCAACCACTCCAGGAGGAAGTTCTCCAGCCGTAGGCTCCTTTTGAGCCTCCACTACAGCCGGCCCTACATCCCCGCCCCTAGATCCCTCCTATCCTCCCGCCAAGTCCGGAGGCATTTCCTCGCTCGGAGGAGGGCCCTCAGAGGCACCGACCTCCGCCGTACCACCCACTGGCTCATCTTCAAAAGAAGAGGCTCCCATAGAAGCCGACGGAGTTTCATCCGGACTGTCTACTATTTCCACCACTAGAGGACAGGGGACCTCAGCAGTCCTCTCCGTATCCTCCTCTGCTTTTAGCGCCTCCGCCGCGACTACTTCAACCTCTGGTGAGCGCTCTTCAAAAAATGAGCCAACTTTTCGGGCTTGTGTTTCTCCTCTCCGCTGCTCTCCCTCGGGCGCTTGCTAAACCCTTTCTTGACACGGCCCGATAATTCAGACTTCTTGGCTACGGAAACAGAGAGCAAGCGGTCAGACCGAGACATACTCGCTTGAACGAAATCGACGGAAAAAGGAAAGAAACTTACTATGCAGGTCAAGGAGGCTAAGCCCAGCGATGAAAAGAACCTCCTCCGACAGTAAATCGTTGGCCGAAAACGTCCTACCGTCGCGAAGGACCTCCAAGTCCACCTTCTCCTGCTCAGATAGTATCGGATGTGCTTCCACATCTCGAACAAAGTTTCCCCATCCCCGGGGAAAATCGGAGCCGATGTTTCCCTCGGCAATGAAAAACCTGGCCTTCCACTCCTTTATACGATGGCTTATCTGTTATTGTCTTGAAAGACCTCCGGGGTCCAATGTAAGGCCACTCCGATTTTCTCCCAGGCATCAGATAATAACAGGCACGGAAGAGAGGAAGAGTCGCCATTACCTGAATCCGGCTGCACATTGAGATAAACCCGATGATGCTGCGCCAACTGTTGGGAGTCACCATCGCCGGGCAAATATTGTAGAATATCATGATTTCCTTCACCAAGGGGTGAAGGGGAAATCGAAGGCCCGCCTTCAAACTGTCTTCATAAAAAAAGACCCCATGCTCCAGATATTGCGAAACCCTATGTTAGGGCTCCGGCAATGACAGAATAATATCCGAGGGAATGCTATACTTTTGTCGTATTCTTCCCAAATCCTCGGCGGCAATCTCCGAAACCATATCATCGGGGCTCATCATCCTGCTGGCCGAGAGAAACACTGAGCGAAACTACAGAGGAAGCAGAGAGCAAGGCTCTCCAAAGAAGAATGACAGAGCGCTTTGAACAGGGACGGTGCCGTTTCGACTTTGCTTCCCCTCAAAGAAACCACCTTAAGAGAAAGATAGGGCGTTTCAACCGAGACGCCCAGAACTGCCATTGCGGATGCCGTAAAAACTGGGATTTGCTATGTGGCAATTCCACAACCGCTATTTCAAAGGAGCCTTATGTGACGTGCCCTGTAAAGGCACATCTCACAAAGGCACGGTGGCCGCGCTGCATTAAATATGGCATCATTACGCAGGCTATCAAACCCGGATCCCTCCGTTCAAGTCATGTCACATGGAATTATACTCCCTACGCCCGAACTTGCATTTCGAACTAGGTAGTGGAGGGCATGTGTTGAGGGGTAAAATCGCTGTGTCAATAATCGTGCACATGGCTAGGGCTAACCCTGATTCCTGTCCACTATGCAACGCCCGCCCGAGATAAGTCAGCCTCGATAAGTTGGGGCACCTTAGCCCCTCGCCGAACGAAGGACTCCCAAGGCGCGAACCACCTCTCTCGGCCCTAGCCAAGCTATATCCTCTCTCGGCCCCAGCCGAGCTATGTCGTCTCTCGGCCCCAGCCGAGCTATATCCTCTCTCGGCCCCAGCCGAGCTATGTCATCTCTCGGCCCCAGCCGAGCTATATCATCTCTCGGCCCTAGCCGATCTCTCCCATCGCTCGACCTAGCCCGAGCGATATCTGCGCCTCTGCGGAATTCGACGCAGGAGAAATCGAATTCGTGAGATTCCAAATAGAAATCATATCCGGGAGTGACCTAGGACCCGCAAGAGTGGCCTAGGGCCCTGGAGCTTATCTCCTCACCACATCTCGAGACATCAACGAGCTCTCCTAGCCGTCGATCCTCTAACCAACAAGATACGAATCCTACCGGCCTCATAACAAACAGGATTCAGATCCTAACGACTTTCGGACCCACGACGCCCCTAGAGAATTAGGTGATCCTTTATAAATAGAGTCGTCTGCCGACTCCTCAGGTACGTGCACACTAGCTCACTGGAAGCCTCTCTCTCTCCTTCTACCTTAGCTTCCGCCATTAGCGCTCTGCTCTGCCCAGAGTCCTGGAGGACTTTTTAGTGAGAGCCTTCTCCCCATTTCTGTTGATTGCTGATCTCCACTAACTTGAGTATCGGAGGGTCTTCCGCAGAGGGCCACCCCCAACACCTCTCGCGTGAGGACTGTTTTGTAGGTCCACCCAAGCGGAGAGCCCGCGCTGCAGCCCGACCGCGCCCAAGTCGGAGGACAGATTCTGGCAGCAACAAGTCTAAAATATATAATTATTGTCGGTGATTAATTTTAAAGGCTAATGGGACCATGTTTTGCATAGTAAAACTCTTTTTAATATATAATATATATCAAAGCCATCACTGCAACGTTAACCCTACATGCTCGTGTTTCATGCATCTTTTATTTTTTTCCTTTTCTATCATCGATCCTGCTTGTTTACCTTTTAATTACAAAGGTGTCATCCCATGAGATGAAGAATTCTTGCAGACAAAACACTGAATTACTATAGAAAGCAGAGCTAAGTTCTTAAATATATAATTGAGCCGTTTTGTCCCCAAAAAAATTATTCAATCATGTGGCGAAACAAAATATATTAATTCATATGATGTGCAATGGTTCCAAAATCTACCATTCCTAACTGATCACTTTACCATTGAATTTAGAACAAGGTAATTTGCAAAGAATCAAAGGGAAAAGAACAAAGCTGTGATACGACCTTCTTCATCCTTATTAATCATTATGGCATGCCCTATAATTATAATTGTATATTAGCTTGTCTACAAGGAAGAGTCCGGGTTAAATGGACATAATAAATAGCTTCCCCTAAAACAAACTACTAGCCAGTTAATATCATTTGCACCATAATCTGAACAATTGTGCATGACATTGATGTTTGGATCAAAATCAGTTGCCAAAGCTTCATTCATTTGATGGGTTGTAGCTTTGAATAAGAAGACTTGATGCCACTGTTTAACTCCAATTATGACACTGGGCACCTTTTTTTTTGGGTACAGACGGGCGATCACACCACTCTAGCGCGAGTCAAGCCCGATAGATCAGAGTACAAAATTTGCTATAAAATAATATGAGAGGGGTCACCAAAATGCCATCCCCACTGACCAGAATGGCGGGCTGCGACAGAAGCAACCCAGTTGGTCGCGGCATTGGCTTTCCGATAAATATGTTGGATCAAAGGCGCACAAAAAGCCTAAAGAGAAGCCCAAATATCACAGAGAAGGGGATTATGGAGGGAGCAAAGATCCACATTCCGTCTGATCCAGTGGACGACCGTAAGAGAATCTCTCTCAATAACCAATCAATAAGAGCCGAAATGATGAACAACATATGTAATACCAGCCCAAGCAGTCTGAAGCTCTGCCATAGGGATCGAAATGTCGAGTGAGCCATGACCACCTACTGCGAGCAACACTCCCTCTGGCCCCCTAATAACAAATTCGGATCCAGCAAGTTGACCCAATACAAAACCATCAAAATTCACTTTGACTAACCCGGGGGTGGGGGCTTCCAAGAGATAAAGACCGTAGAACGGTGTGCTGCCGAAATAGCAGGGGAGTCCCAGTGGCCGGGTTTGTTAGAGTGAATAGCAGAATTTGAACAAAAGAACTCCGTTGCAAGGGAGACAGCTGTGCGGGTGACCACCTAAGGCGAAACTGTCTCCTCAGTAAAGACAATCCGGTTTCGGGTCAGCCAAATGTGATGAACCAGGTATGCAGAAAGGACACCTTAAGAGTGGGGACCTCACAGAGCAAATAGACGGATGGCAAGCAGTAAAGAAAGTCGGGTGGGTCCCTCCTCCGGAATCCATGGGGTATAATGAACCTGCTGCCAAATTCGTAACGCACGAGAATAGGTGAGGATGGCATGCTCGATCATCTCATCCTGTAGGCCACATATCGGGCAAAGAAACAAAATGAAGAGACCGCGGCCAGCCAGAAGAGAACAAGTGGGAAGTCTGTCTCACACAAGCTTTCACAAAAAGAGCTGAATTCTGGGGTGGATGGGCAAATGTCATATCCAAGCCACATCATTCAGTCCCAAAATCCAAGGCCAAAAGCAGTCAACAAGGTCTCTAGTAGGGGCACATGGGAGGCAAGATCGACCCTAAAGTCTGGTATCAGTAACAGCAGAGGAAGCAAGAGGGATGGCAAGGATCCTGTGTGCAACCTCTGCCCCAAAAAATTGGGACACCGTAGGGACAAGCCAGGCTGAACTATCATGGCTAATCAAAGCAGAAACTGGCATAGATGGATCAACATCAGAGCTGAGGAAAGTCGGCCAACAGGATAGAGGAAGATCAGCTATCCAGCTATCCTGAGTAACATTAACAGAACTACCATCCCCAATCATCCACTGGATATCAGACATGATAGTAGGAGCATAATGGCATATTGCTCTCCAAAAGTAGGAACAGCCTCGGGAAGGATGGAAGACCGAATCGGGAGTCCAGCCACCATATCTGCCTCGCATGACAGAGCTCCAAAAATAATAAGGGTCCATAATGAATCTGGAAGCATGCCTAGCGAGAAGAGCCTCTCTGTGAACCGCTAAAGATTGAATCCTCAATCTACCCTCTCGAGTAGGCAAACAAATAACATCCCAAGAAAGAAGGTGAATACCATGGCCCCTTTGCATCGATGCCCAGAGGAAGTCACGAAAACGACGCTCTATCCGATGAAGACCAGAAGGGCGTTGGACAACAGGTAAAGGGGAAGAGATGTAAGAATAGACCGAAGCAATGTAATGCGCCCCATTATAGAGAGACCAAAGACCTGCCAACGATCCAATCGATCAGAAATCCGATGGCCAAGGTCCTCAAAATCTTGCTAACAGGGACGACGCCCCATAATGGGAATCCCGAGGTAAGACAGACGGTCAGAGAAAGTCGAGATTTCAAACAACTGGAAGATGACAGCACGGCAACGGGGAGAGGTCGAAGGGCTGAAACATAGAATAGATTTTTGTAAGTTGACCTGCTGACCGGAAGCCTGGTAGTAAGACTGAAGGATAGCAGAGCAGACAGCCGCATTCTAACCAGAAACAGGGCTAAGCAGGATACAGTCGTCTGCAAAGAGAAGGTGGGAGAGAGGGGGACCATGGGGCCCGGGCATATAAGGCTGTAGCTGAGATGCCCCTACGGCCTGAGTAAAAGCATGAGAGAGATCATCAGCATGTAGTATGAAAAGGAAGGGGAAGAGGGGGCAACCCTGACGAAGACCCATGGCTGAAAGAAAGAATCTAGTCGGACAACCATTAATAAGAATAGAAAAAGTGGGCCTTTGGACGCATGCCGTAATCCAATCTATGAAAAGATCAGCAAACCCAAACTCCCAAAGCGTCTACCGAAGAAATATCCAACTAATCTTGTCATAAGCTCTCTCCATGTCCAACTTGACAGGCATAAGACTATGACTAGCAGTCGCTCGCTGGAGATCATGCATAAACTCCTGGGCAATGAGGGCGTTATCAGTGATACTACGACCACGGTAAAAGCCCCCTACTCCAAAGATATCAGACGGGGAATCATACCCTGTAGCCGAGTGATCAATAAACGAGCACAGACTTTATGTAGGGTGGTACACAAGCTGATAGGCCGATAATGTTAGGGAAGCAAAGCATTCGAACGCTTAGGGATAAGGGAAACAAAAGTCCACTGCCAGTCCCGAGGAAGAGATCTAGAGGAGAATACAAACTGGACAACCAAAATAACATCCTGCCCCATTATATCCCAGTAGTGAAGGAAGAAGACAGGTAAAAATTCATTCGGTCCTGGGGCCTTATCAAGCCCCAGAGCCCAAACAACAAAACAAATCTCCTCCGTTGTTACCATTCACATAAGCATACCATTATCAGCATTAGAAATCCTGGCAGCCTGAGAAATAGGTATAAGGGGAAACCACTAACTGACCGTTCCACCCAACGGGACTGAAAGAAGTGGACAATCTGCTCCTAAATGACGTCATCATCCTCAAGGATATTCCCCTCCTCATCATAGATGTGTCGGATCCTTGTAAGGCTCTCATTAGTTCACCTAGGTGAGTGGGTGGGTGTATTGTTTTTGTTTGAACTTGGATATGAGGCCGTCTTCTCGCCTACCGTAGCCTCTTGGTGCCCACCACGGTTTTGTTTTGAATAACTGCGTTATAACAGTGGCTTCAGCCATAGCCCTAATGTTATTAATATAAATAATGTAAAAAAAATATAATGACTATTATTTCTATAGTTTCTTGTTACTAGAAACCCAAGGGCTGCCGGACCACCCTTTTGGGTAAACTTTAAAGCTTTTATTCTGCATCTCCTCTCCAATACTGCTATCCCGTCTATCTATGATGGCGAGGATTATTCTTATATGATTCTGTTCTTACTTTTCTTCCTTTACATATCCTCTCCAATACTGCTATCCCGTCTATTTGTTTGAGGAGGATAGAGCAATGTTTTCGGGACTTTCAGTGGGCTTCTATACAGGATGGTCATGGGATTCATCTTCTAGCATGGGATATAGTCTGTATGTCTATACACGAAGGTGGTCTGGGTATCAAGTCTCTGACAGTTCGGAGAGAGGCTCTGTTTGCTCGTCACGCTTCACGGTTTTTACTTGACCCGTACTGCTTTTGGAGTTCTTTCATGCGGGCTAGATATGGAGACTGGACCCCCTCTACGGACTTTCAGCATTCTCGTGGGCAGTCTTCTTTTTGGAAGGAGGTTTGTCGGCGTGCCCCAACTATCATGAGTAACACCTCGTGGATGATAGGAGATGGCTCCTTGGTTGATGTTGTTCAGGATAAGTGGATTGCTGACCTCCTCCCCCTCTCTTGATGGCCTACTTTTTCCTGCATTGATATTCCTAGCAGGATAAGGGTTAAGGATTTGATCTCCCAGGATTCCTCTGGATGGCATACCTCTACGGTTACCCAGTTCTTTAGTGAGGAGCTATCCCATCGGATCCTCACCATTCCACTCATTCTGGGGAATGTTACTGACATCAGACTATGACGTAGAACTTGTATGCCTTGGGCTCCTACCAGTGACTTGATGAGTATTTATAGGCCTCCTTCACAATGTATGATGGAAGCTGGGTGGGTTTGGAAGCTCTCTATTCATCCCAGGGTTCAGCTCTTTGTGTGAAAGATTTTGTGGGATTGTATTCCTACCTGTTCCCTACTCTCTGATAGAGGCCTCCCCATCCAGACTATTTGCCCTTTGTGTGGACAGGAGGAGGAGACTATCGATCACGTCATCTTTACTTGCCCTAGAGTTAGGGGGATATGGCAGAGGGTTGGCTACGACTGTAGAGCCAATGATGTGGGTTCTCTGAGATCCTCTTTTTTACATGTTCTTCGGTGGAGTAGACAGCAGAAGGCTGGCCTATGGGCTGCGACAGCTCACCAGATCTGGCTATCATGAAATCTTCTTATCTTCACTGACGAGTCTATACCTTCCCTCAGGATTGTACGGAAAGCTAGGTCTTTATCGATCGATTTCTCTCTCCATCGAAATGCTCCTGTGATTGATAGCCCTGGCCACTGGGGATCTCCTGCTGCTTCGGCAGTGGACCGACATACGGTCATCTCTTGGGAGCCCCCCTCCAGGGTTTGTCAAAAGTAACTTTGATGGGAGTATTCGAGGTAGGCTTGCCGACTTTGCTTTTGTAATTCAAAGGCCTGATGGAGCTTTGCTGGCGGCAGGTGGCTTCGGCATTTTTGACTCCTCAGTCCCTTCGGCTGAGCTCTATGCAGCCTGAGCCAATATTTTCTATGCTATTAGGATTTTGCATGTCCATAACCTAATTATTAAGGGCGACTCTCTTACAGTTATCCGCTGGATTCAAAAGGATAGCTGCTGTTAAGCACCCGTCATTCCTCTACTCCTCGACATATGGGCTAGTCTGCGGGATGTAGACAGTGTTCAGATCCGTCATGCCTATCATGAAGCGCCCTCGATCTCCTTTTAAGCATCCTCGCGATGCCTTAGATCAAGGAGATCGAGAACCCATCCAACACATGAAGACTCGGGAATCTAGATGTCGCACCGGAACCTAAACGTCAGAAGGAAATCTAGGTGCCAGGTGTCCCACAAATAATTACCGAGGCTTACACCCTTCCTTCAACCTTAGATATGTGGGATTCATGAGGGTAAGTTTGGACCTAGTTTAATTAGACTATAGCCCAAGGTTTGGTTCAACCTAAGTCCAGGTATGTTGAGCGTTGGGTCCAGTTGTAGGCTAGGTGGATTATTGAGGATTTAATATTATCTGCTATGATCATGATTGTAACTAGAGATTAAAATTTTAAAATATTATATTGCATATGATCAATGACCAAGTTAATTAGATATTTGTAGATTAGGAAAAGAGGTAAGTAAGCTAATTATAAATTAATAATTTTAGTAAATTATTTAATTTTAAATATTTATATAATTTTTAAATTATGTTAATTCTCAGTTTTGTATGGCTAATTGAATATTGATAATTATCATCATGTTATTCATTTTTACAATGGGATTATATTGCTTTATTATATGAATAGAATATTAATGTCTATCGCTTATTGATTAATTTATGTATAATTATTTATTCAAAAATAGTAATAATAAATAAATAAACAACTAAATAATATAAAAGTTAAAATATATATATTATGAATACAAGAATGATAAAATAATGATAATAAAACTAATATATGTATTGTTATTATCAAAGGAATTACATGATTAGTTGTAATAATGAAATAGTTGAGTGGAAATGAAAGCAAAATGATAACATCTATCACCCTCGGTCCAATGTAACATGACTTGATGACATAATGATTGATACCAAAAGTTACCTCCTCAGAGAATATATCTAGAAGATATACCCTCATCCATAGGTTTAAATATAATGCTCTAGCCCTCTTACATAGATATATATGGTCATAGTTCATGACTGTTGCTTATTCATGATAGGATAACATGCAAACTTAAAATAATAATTATAATTGATGACATGAAAACGGTAATGACATATAAACTTTAACAAGTGAAGCATGTACACTTTGCTAACATAAGAGTTTGAAATAAAGATAGTTTGTTACAAAAACTAGGTTATTTATACTTCACGAATCATAAGTTTTCTAATTTTACAGTTAAGATATGCTTGCTCTTGAAAGTTCTAAAAATATTAATCTCTTGACTAATAAGTTTATAATTAGTCTTATTTACTGAGTGTGAACTCATTAATTATCTTTGTTGTTTTCATAGCATAAGAAATAAAGATGAATTCGGGTAGAAAGTAGTACCTTCAAGCTTGTTCTAGTTATCTTGAGAATTATTTAGACTTGATAATTATCAGAACACTTGTTTTCTTTATGTTAGTCAAGTTGTCTCATGGATAGCCCTTTTCTCATGTCCATTAACTTTCATGTACTTGGATCTGCTTTGATATTATTTGTAACACTCCAAGCCCAATGCTAGTCCAATTAACTTCATTAGTAGGCTAAAACCAAATGGCCCAAATTCTCGAATGCAAATTAATGGATAGTAAGTAAACTTGAGTTATAAGCACACAACACATTTCTTTCTCATCCAAGCTAATATGGAACTAAATTTGGGATATCATAACCCCTCTCCTTTGAAACCCTTTCCATTGACCTTGGAGAAGCTTGCTATGAAACTCAAAGTTCAAGGTTATTGTAAAAAGAATAAAAAGAGAAGAGGAGAGAAAGAAAATTTGAGCCAAATGCAAAGCACTCTAAATTGATGAGAAAAATTGTACTGAATAAAAGTGAAAGAACACCATTGTTACACAAAATTCTTTTTTATTGTCTTTCTTGACTCCTATTTCCTTGATCATCCATTTCACCCTAAAATAAAGTCTATGTTCTAAAGTAAAAGTCATTTGCTTCTCTAAAATCAATATATAACATTTGATTGATTACTAGCCAAGAGCCCAATTTATGCCAAGAAATAGCTTCAAAAGATACAATGACAATATGTAGTGTTCTAAAAGCTTCTAAATGAAATATTACTTTCAATTATTATTTCCTCAACCTATATATGCTTGTCTCTTATTCCAAAAAAAAAAAAAATCAAGTGGCCTATAATGAAGGGACAAGGTAAGATCATGAATCAAAACTATTGGATGCATTCAAGTGGACTGAGTGAAACCCAAAAGAGTATTAGAGGTAACATAACAAAAATAATAAGCACATATGAAAACCTATAAGGGCTCCATCAGTAAAAATATACATTCAAATATAATGAAACCTTGAAAGGAATTGTAGATAATAAAGGACAAAATAAAGACTTGATGATAATTTTAAAAGGCTTGAACAAAAAAAAAAAAAAGAGAGCTACTACTCTTAGCCCTGTTCAAGCATAAAGGTACAAGACTAATAGAATTGATTAATGATACAAAAAGATAAAAAAGTCAAGTTAACTTTGAAAACTATATTAAAAAAGGTAAGATTGAAATATTTTTAACAGAACTTTGAAATTCTATCATTCAAATAGGAATGCTTCACCTTGTATTTTCACATAATAGATTTATCTATAACTAGATTTATATTCTTCAAAAATTTTTTAAAAAATATTTTTTAAATTATTTTTACTCATTCATTTCCGTAGTTCTACTATGTCAATAAACAAATGATGCATAATACTACTCCATGAGTTACCTCAACTCATTCTTGGACCTAGAACTAAGGTTTGGGATATTATAAATGTTGTGTATCATTTGATTCATAAGATGATACCTTCAAGGATAGATCAAGTATAAAATATGACAAGTAGGTTGGTAGATGGGTATTGAAACACCTACTGACGTATGTCTCCTTGTAGATGTTATAGACCTAATAGAACTAAATTTGGCATCATATGATATGGCTCTTGTGCATAAGAAACTTGACCGAAACACACCATAAATGCACTCCTCTATATCGATGATAAATATAGATAATGAACTTTTAGCATGCATTAATAATTAAATGATGGATGATACTACTCCATAGTAAAAGAGAGCCTACACTAGATCAAGAGATATATGATCTATTTTAGTGATAAACAAAAGGTAGATGATGCTACTCCAACAAGCCATTAGCCTTATTCCTAAGTTTCAAGTAAAATACCTAGAGCCAAATTGATTTACATTAATATAGAAAAGATGAATAGTGTTGGGCCTGGTGTGGTGCTATTAAGGCCCAGGTGGGCTAACTTGTATTGGGCTGGGTTTGAGTCCAAGGGTTGAGATTAAATCAAGTCACGGGTGTACACGGGCTTGGGGATTAGTTTAATCTCATTGGTTTAGTCCATGGGAGTTTTTTTGTTGAGTCTGGGCCTGGCCCACTTCGTGGATGTATTTAAACTCTAGTCTCTAGGGTTTGGATGGAACAGAGAACAGATTCTTTTCTCCCAAAAATTCCCTTCTCTCATCATAGGGCGGCAGCCCTTTCTTTCTCCTCCCCATCTTCCTCCTTTTCAAGAAGTAAACCTAACAGGATTAGAAATCCTTAGTTCTAGTTCTTGTTCAACGGGGAATCCCATTGCTATTCATCAAGGTCTAAACCTAACAGGATTAGAAATCCTTAGTTCTAGTTCTTGTTCAAAGGGGAATCCCATTGCTATTCATCAAGGTCTAAACCTAACAAGATTAGAAATCCTTAGTTCTAGTTCTTGTTCAACGGGGAATCTCATTGCTATTCATCAAGGTATAAACCCTATAAGTGGTATCAGAGCCTGGTTCAAGGAGTAATCTGGAGGCTTTCAAGGAGTTGAAATAATTTCAACAGAATCTCGTCAAGGTACTTCTCTATTTTATAAAATTTATTTTTGTGCTATTTTTGAAATTGGCCATGGGGAGTAGCATAAAAATAGAGGTTGAGAAGTTTGATGGGAAGGGAAGTTTCTCCATGTGGAAAGTCCGGGTAGAGGACCTCCTTGTGCAGCAGGGTTTAGATTTGGCTTTGGAGGAAAGGCCAGATGGGATGACAGACAAGCAGTGGATTTCATTGGAGAAGAAGACATGTTCAATGATCAGGGGCTGTCTGGCGGATTCAGTCCTCTATTCAGTGCTGGAGGAGAAGACCCCGAAGGGACTCTGGACGAAGTTGTACACCCTCTATATGGGAAGAATATGTGCAACAAGTTGATGTTGAAGAAGCGCCTCTACAGCCTTCGGATGTCAGAAGGTGGAGATGTGCTGGGTCACATCCAGATATTCGACCAGATGAGCAATGAACTTCTGAATGTTGGGGTCAAGATGGAGGAAGAAGATAAAGCACTTCTGCTTTTATGTTCAATGCCCACGTCTTATGACTCATTGGTCACAACACTGCTCTATGGGAAGGAGACATTAATTTATGAAGATATTGTCTCGGTGCTTCGGACGAATGAGCAGAGGGAGAAGATGACCAAGGAAGCTGTTCCCCAGGAGGGTCTATCAGTTGGGGAAAGGACAGGCAGAGGTAGGGGCAGGGACAGAAGTAAGTCTGGAGGACGATCAAAGTCCAGGAAAGGCAAGAGAGAGTTGAAGTGCTATAAGTGTGGAGAGGTAGGACATTTTAAGAAGAATTGTCCTAAGTGAAAAATCAGAAGGGAGAAAAAGGAGGATCTGAGTCAGTGAGTACAGTTGCAGATCAGGAGGTGGAGGATGATCTCTTGGTTGTATCAGATGATCACAGGCACAGCACAGAGATGTGGACCTTGGATTCAGCCTGTTCTCATCATTACACTCCCAACCGGTCGTGGTTCAGTACTTACACAGAGGTTGAGGAGGGGAATGTGACTCTTGGAGATAATCACCCTTGCAAGGTGGCAGGTATTGGCACAGTGAGGGTGAGGATGTTTGATGGTATGGTGCGCACTCTTACCAGTGTGAAGCATGTTCCAGAACTCAAGAAGAATCTGGTATCACTGGGGTACTTGGAGCGGACTGGATACAGCTTCAGCAGTCGTGCCAGGAGTAGAGTTCTGAACATCTCCAATGGAGCCATGGTGGTGATGAGAGGGAGGAGGCTGGAAAATAATCTATACAAGATGGAGGGCTCTGTGATGACTGTGAAATCTGAGGTGGCAGCTGTGGAGCAAGATCCCCGGGATGTGTACAGGATGTGGCATTACCGCCTGGGCCACATGGGAGACAAGGGGATGAAAGAACTGAGCAAGAGAGGTCTGCTTCCAGACTTGAGTAGCAGAGATATGGAGATCTGTGAGCCTTGTCAGATGGGAAAGCAGGAGAGTACAGTTCTCAGTCAGCACAGCTAGGAGTGCTGAACCCCTGGAGTTAGTACACACAGATGTCTGGGGACCAGCCCCAGTTTCTGCAAGGAATGGGGCCAGATACTTTATGACCCTGATAGATGATTTCTCAAGGAAGCTGTGGATCTACTTTATGAAGGAGAAATCAGAGGTCTTCACCAAGTTTAAAATCTGGAAGGCTGAGGTGGAGAAGGAGCAGGGTAAAAGTGTGAAGTGTCTGAGGTCTGATAATGGCGGGGAATACACCAGCAGGGAGTTCCAGATTTTTTGTGAGGAGTGGGGCATCAGAAGGCACTTCTCGGTGATGGGAACTCCTCAACAGAATGGGGTGGCTGAGAGGATGAACAGAACACTATTGGAAAAGGCAAGATGCTTAAGGCTGCAGGCAGGGCTTCCAAAGATGTTCTGGGTTGACGCAGTAGATGCAGCTAGCTACTTGGTCAATCGGTCACCGCACACCAGGTTAGATGGAGACATTCCAGAGGAGATATGGTCTGGAAGGAAGACAAGCCTAAACCATCTAAGGGTGTTTGGATGCACAGCATATGTGCATGTTGGAGCTGGGGAGCGGAGTAAGTTGGATGCCAGGTCTAAGAAGATGGTGTTCCTAGGCTACCCGCGAGGAGTCAAGGGGTATCGGCTTTGGGACCCCTTGGAGAAGAAGGTTGTCATCAGCAGAGATGTAACCTTTGATGAGAGCTCAATCCTCCAGAACAGAAGTGGCATGGATGCACAGCAGGGACTACAGAGGTAGAACACGGTAACACTAGTCAGATAACCTCCTATACATTTTTGCCATTTGCTAGTGGACCAGGAGGATTTGAGATTCAGGTGGAGAGGACTGACAGAGGGGGTAGAAGCCAGGGAGTTCAGCAGGATGCAGCTGAACAGGGGACTGATACTGGGATCGCACAGCAAAGGCCAGGAGGAACGTGCGACCATCAGTTCGATACGGCTTCGAGGATTCGTTGTCATATGCCCTGGTGACAGCGAATGGAGACCCTTTCACCTATGAGAAGGCTATGGAAAGTCAGGATAGAGATAGGTGGATCCATGCTATGGCAGAGGAAATGCAGTCTCTTCACAGCAATAATACGTGGCAGGTGGTCCAGCTGCCACAAGGAAAGAAACCCATTGGTTGTAAATGGGTTTATCAGCGCAAGGAAGGAGCTTCAGAACAAGAGGGTATCAGGTATAAGGCAAGACTAGTGGCCAAAGGATACTCTCAGAAAGAAGGCATCGATTATGGTGAGATATTTTCTCCAGTTGTCAGGCACACTTCCATCAGACTATTATTGAGTATTGTAGCAGCTCAGGACTTGGAGCTGGAGCAGATGGATGTGAAGACAGCATTCCTCCATGGTCATTTGGAGGAGAGCATCTACATGGAGCAGCCACCAGGGTTTAGAGAACCAAGATCAGATGGGAAAGTCTGTTTGCTGAAGAAATCTCTGTATGGGCTGAAGCAGTCGCCGAGGCAGTGGTACAAGAGATTTGACACTTATGTTAGGAGCATTGGACTTTTCAGGTGTGAGTATGATTCTTGTGTGTATGTTAAATCTCTGGATGATGGGTCTAGGATGTACTTACTCTTGTATGTAGATGACATGCTGATAGCATGCAAGAGTAAGAAGGCTGTACAGGAACTGAAGATAGCTTTGTCTCGGGAATTTGAGATGAAGAATCTGGGGCCAGCCAGGAAGATCCTAGGGATGGAAATCATCAGAGATAGATCCAAAGGTGTGCTGCATCTGAGTCAGGGTGGCTACATTAAAAAGATTCTGGAGCGATATGGGATGAAGGATGCCAAACCGACAACACTACCTTTGGCAGCACATTTTTCCTTATCGAAGACCATGTCACCACAGACTGAGGTGGAGGCTCAGGAGATGGAGAAGGTACCATATGCTTCTGGTGTTGGGAGCCTTATGTATGCCATGGTATGTTGTAGGCCAGACATAGCCCATGCAGTGAGCCAGGTGAGCAGGTTCATGGCGCAGCCTGGTAGGGAGCACTGGCGAGCACTGAAGGAAATCTTCAGATACTTGGTAGGTACAGTTGGGGTTGGTATGTGCTATGGACAGCAAGAAGATGCTGAGAGATCCAACTTATCCAAGGAGGCTCGTGGGCAGTTATATGGGTATGTGGATGCAGACTTTGGTGGAGATGTGGACACTAGGAGATCCACAACAGGCTTTGTGTTCAGCCTGTTTGGTGGTCCAGTATCGTGGAGATCATGTCTGCAGCCCATCACAGCCTTATCTACCACGGAGGCAGAATACATAGGTATCACAGAGGCAGCAAAGGAAGCTCTTTGGCTGAAGGGCTTGATGCTGGAGATGGGACTTGATCAGAAGGTTGTCCAGGTGCATAGTGACAGCCAGAGTGCTCTGATGCTTGTGCAGAATGCAGTCTATCATGCCAGGACGAAGCACATTAACCTCAGATACCACAGGATCAGAGAGCTGGTGGAAGATGGTGAGGTGGAGCTGGTGAAGGTACACACCAAAGAAAATCAGCAGATGCACTGACTAAGGTTCTTCCACGGGACAGTTTTCAAAAGTGTATTTCGTTGTTAAAGCTGATGGACACAGTGGACGTGCTGAGGCCTTGAAAGCACCAAGGTGGAGATTGTTGGGCCTGGTGTGGTGCTATTAAGGCCCAGGTGGGCTAACTTGTATTGGGCTGGGTTTGAGTCCAAGGGTTGAGATTAAATCAAGTCACGGGTGTACACGGGCTTGGGGATTAGTTTAATCTCATTGGTTTAGTCCATGGGAGTTTTTTTGTTGAGTCTGGGCCTGGCCCACTTCGTGGATGTATTTAAACTCTAGTCTCTAGGGTTTGGATGGAACAGAGAACAGATTCTTTTCTCCCAAAAATTCCCTTCTCTCATCATAGGGCGGCAGCCCTTTCTTTCTCCTCCCCATCTTCCTCCTTTTCAAGAAGTAAACCTAACAGGATTAGAAATCCTTAGTTCTAGTTCTTGTTCAACGGGGAATCCCATTGCTATTCATCAAGGTCTAAACCTAACAGGATTAGAAATCCTTAGTTCTAGTTCTTGTTCAAAGGGGAATCCCATTGCTATTCATCAAGGTCTAAACCTAACAAGATTAGAAATCCTTAGTTCTAGTTCTTGTTCAACGGGGAATCTCATTGCTATTCATCAAGGTATAAACCCTAACAAATAGTGCTCCTCCATAGCCCAAGTAGAGTGAGTATGTTCAAGGGTAAGTGGGCAAAAATCCTTGGATCAACCAAAAAAATACCCAAAAATCCAATATAAAATAAGTCTACACCCTAGATGCACCAATTAGGATTGTTTGATGAGTCTTATAGTCTTAAATATTAATAGAAGTTTCAAATTTTCAAAACAAAAGTCATTCTTGGCACATAAATAAGCAAACACACACTTTATTACCATTTAAAGTATAATGCTTATGATGGAATATTGAGGTTTATTTATTCTTATAATCCATAGTTGTTTAGTTTGTTGAAACTAATGGTCAACTAGTGTAGTACCATATGACTCAATGGAAAATAACATATTACTTCTTTAGGGAAATGGAAGCAATATTGACAATCTATGTTTTTATAGTCAAACAAATTTATGATTGTACAACTAACAAGATACAAAATAGTATGGTTTTCCTAACAATAGGCACCTTTGATTTGGAGATATGAAACATGAATTCTAAGAAATCAAAACAATGAAACATCTATTCAAAATAAGCTTAAATGTCTAAGTAACCCTTAGAAATAAAGAGAGACATTGAACCAGATTAAGAATCATAAGAACATGCTAGATAGCTTCATGTATATTGTATTTTTCTATGCTACTATAGTTTGCTTGTATCATCGAAATAATGTTGAAAACCTATGGTGAACATAATATTAAGGGTATTTTTTATTTTATATATATATTGTTAATTTTTTTACTTTTGAGACCTTTTTCAGAGAAGAGTAACATAAGAACTCAAAACATATATTTGATACATGTCACTTGAATATAGAACCTTATACAAAAATGATTTTTGCATGAGTTCAAGATTGATGTATGTTATGTTTTGTACTCTTTTTTTTGTCGTTGCATGAAGAAGCATGACTTAAACATAATGCATTTGAATATCATTGTTTACAAAAATTTATAGAAAAGTTAAATTACTTGTTTCATTACATCTGTTTCTAGCATGTGAAAAT
This sequence comes from Calamus simplicifolius, assembly GCA_900491605.1. Taxonomy (NCBI): domain Eukaryota; kingdom Viridiplantae; phylum Streptophyta; class Magnoliopsida; order Arecales; family Arecaceae; genus Calamus; species Calamus simplicifolius. Next base: position 630,930 of record UESW01004357.1, on the reverse strand, counting down.
AATAAAGGAAAACTAAAAAAAATCTAATTCATAAATTCATGCGATTAAACATGATCTTTCAAAGTTACACAATCATCACATGCATATAGGTAGGCATAATGATCCATCCTGATATATCTTAGATGTATGCAATGGAAGCCAAGAACATTATTCAAATTTAGAGGATTTAAGAAATTTTGGAATTTATATGATTCTGGAGTAAGCTTTTGATTCCTTAGGAGCATACTAAGATCATAAAACACACAATCCTTTCAGCTTTATTACTTTCAATTATATCAATTTACATGCCCAAATCTATGAAAGTACACATTAGCTACATAATCTAACATGATGATATAGAGTTTATAATGTATTACCAAACTTCTTGGTGAGTAGAATAAAACCACTTGGTCTCATTATTCCTACACAAACTACATCCTCCAATTCACTTTATTATTCTGATGACTTTATATTACCATTAATTACTACATTACCAAACTCTTAGTCATTAGATATGACCTATTAGAATTTTAGAATATGCAATACATCCTTTTATTAAATCTATTCATATGAAACTCTTTATAACAATAATTAATGATTAGTTAATTTTTTAATAGTTATTTTGAAAAATATTTTTAAGTAATTAGTGGTTTAAGTACATTGAGAGGATGAAAGATATTCACATGAAAGTGATAAGGGTGACAAAATATTATGTGGGTCCAGAGAGGGATATATAACGGTTCTTGGGTTTGGGTTTATGTTTGGGGATAAAAATATAATGATTACATTTTTAAATTACTTATCTCCCACAATGAAGAGCAAGTTTGTTCTCTTTGTTGATATAGTTCTTCATCTTTATTTTTTCATTGTATATGTCCAAACCATCTTCATTGATTTTCTCTCATTTTATCTTCAATTAAGGCTACTCCTATCATTTCTCGTATATATTTATTTCTAATTCTATTTTTTAAAGTTTTACCATATATCCATCTTAACATGCCCATTTCTAAATAAAATATGAAAATAATAATAATATCAAATATATTCTTACTTAATGAATGTACTCTAAATATGTTTTCCAAATTTAGTTAGAGTTTGATAGATAATATTAATATATGACATCTTAAATCCCTTGTCCTTTTTATGGTAAGGTCTAGATTCCCTTTTCATTACTTAATGATCATTCTTTTTCTTTTTTTATTCTTTTCGAGAGTTTATAGTAGATGGAAAGTAGAATCAATACTTTTTTTTCACTCCTACCATTCTCCTTTTTTTTCTTCTCTCTCTTTTTTAACTATAAAATATATCATTTATTTATACTAGTGAGGTCCTTTTTTAAGTAAGAATATTCTTCTAGCTATTATATAATTTGAGTTGGATTCTTCTTTTAGTTAGAAAAAGATGAAACTTTTATCTTTCTATGCTAGTGAAGTTCCATTCAAACAATGTTAGATTTCTTCCTTAACTAAAAGAGAATATAAATTATAAAAAAGAAAATAATTCAAAAAATAAAATTTGGCCACAAGCTTGATCTTGGCTCCTACAACAATTTTATTTTAGTTGCATCATCAAATTTTTCTTGAATTAGAAGTAAAGGATTTTCAAACTTTTAGTACTTGATTAAGTCATGGATGTGACAAATCTATTTTTCAAAGACTGTTCAATCCTCTTTAGTGGCCAATGTGAACCACATTAATTATAATAATCTCATGGATCATTTTGTTAAGCAATCCTCAAATGCACCCCTGACCTTACATCCATTGCAATTTCTTTGTCTAACAATGAAAAGTCATCTAAACTAAAAGCATCAATCAAATAATATCATCTCTTCAATATCAAGCATGCATTGCTATCATGGTTTAATGCTGATTTATTATAGGACTTTAGACATGCATTAAGGAACAAGATTTTTTTTCCCAATTATTTATCTCTTAGAAAAAAACCAAATGCCTTGTCTGTCTCAAAATCTCTTCAAAACTTGTTCAACTCACAAATTTTGCTAAATTGCAAGGGGCAAAGGCACCTTTGCCCTTAAAAAACTACCTACCTGTCATCTTTGGCACCAAAAATCCAGGTTTACACTTGTTACAAGACATTATGAGGTAAACATAGCAGCATCCTTAATAAAATATATGAAATTGTGATGGTAGCTATTATACATTAAAGTAGCTAACATATTATTTAAGTAACACCATGCTAGATTATAATTTCTTTATTCAAGCATTAACACTGGATAAATAGCATCAAAATAACGAATGCTGTTTTTTTATTTATTTTGAAAATGAAATATTCTCTTCGAAAAGATATCCAAAACAGCTTATTTCAACTAAAATCTTTAGTTCGAGAAATATTTTATAGCTACATAAGGTCATTACATGCAGCCCAATAAATCATTAACTATATATATTCAAATATTTTTTACACATAAATTATCAAGTGCATATCCACAATTGGTTGCCTAGAATAGTGATTGGCAAAATGAAGTAGCCCAAGATTCCATGCGATCTTGCTTTCTTGCATCATTTGATGAGATAATATGCAACTCAATCTTCATCCATGCACCAGTTGTTGTGAATTATATCAGTCCTCTTATATCAGTGAATTTTTTTCTTGTGAATGAAACGATGCACTGCATTTCTTGGGATTTTTTTTCTTTTTTCTTTTTTTGGCTTAGAGGGATAAATGAGAATGATAAGTGCAACACAAATAAAGTTACTAGAATATTTAGATGTTATCACAAGAACAAAACTTCACACCTTACTATTCTCTCCTCCACCATATATACAAGTTTATTTTATTAAGATAATGGAAATGAATTATATCATTGAGTGCCCGTTTATTTTTCTTTTTGGGTGGCTGGCAAAAATCCCCTCGTTTAGAGAATCCTTCCAACATATCTTCCATCTTGTGCGTCAACTCAACGCAGAACTCTTCCCGAACTCAAAACTTAGATTAAGTGGACAACACGTGGTAGATAAGTATAAGTTAGACATGAGATTAATCAAGTACTCTACCTCCATTAAAGTAAACCTTTTCTATAAAAAAAAAATAACGAGAGAAACTTGTCCACCGAATCCAGATATTCTGCGGAGCAATGAATGGAGAAAGAAGTGACCACGTTGGAAGACCCTCATCACGACTTTAAAGCACATGTTTAATGCTAGATGAGCCAGGGACATGGGGTATAAGGGTGATATTATTGGAATATTAAACTTGTTTTAATGCACTCTTGAAAGATTAAAGGCTTCATGGGAGAAAGGAAGAGTCACTCTTGAAAAGACCAAAGGCTTCATGGGAGAAAGGAAGAGTCACTCTTGAAAAGACCAAAGGCTTCATGGGAGAAAGGAAGAGTCATTTTAAAAAGATAAGATGATTCAGAAATTTAAAATTGACTCTTAGTATTTTGTAATTGACTCTTAATTTTCTGCAAATGTCTTTTAGTTTTTCTATACATGTATTAAATAGTGGTATATGAAAGGACATCTAGATGTTTATAAATATCGGAGGTGTTTGCCCATGAAATGTAGAAGTAGAAGTAGAAGAAGATGATTATGATGAAAAAATAGAGAGAGACCCAAAAGTTGTATTCCCTCTAATATAGAATATTATTTTTCTTATTGAAAGAATCCTCCACTTCCATCAATCTTGTGTGCCCACCTTGTTTCCAACAAGTGGTACCAGAGCCATTTTTTTTTTTTTTTTTGAGAGGACCAATCTTGAGGGAGATGGCCAACGATGGTGTGCATATTCAAGTTCCTAAGCTTACTAAGGAGAACTATGGGAATTGGTGTATCCAAATGAAGTCCTTATTTGGCTCACAAGATCTATGGGAAATTGTTCAAGATGGCTACACCGAGCCTACAGCAGAGCAAGAAAGAGGGTACAATCAAGCACAAAAAGATACTTTAAGGGCTTAAGGAGAAGAGACAAAAAAGCTTTGTTCCAATTATATCAAGCTTTAGATGAGGTGACATTTGAGAGAATTGCTGAAGCAACATCTGCAAATCAAGCTTGGGATACTCTCTCTACTATCTTTAAAGGAGAAGAAAAGGTGAAGCGAATCCGGCTTCAACAATTGCGAGGAGAATTTGAAGTCACCACCATGAAGGAGACGGAAAACATATTTGACTACTTCTCTCGGATATTGGTTATTGTAAACCAATTGAAGAGAAATGGAGAGAAGGTAGAAGATGTTCGAGTGGTGGAGAAGATACTTTGGTCTTTGACACCGAGGTTTGAGCATGTTATTGTCGCCATTGAAGAAGCTAATGATGTTGATACACTCTCCATCAATGCGTTGATGGGCAAACTTCAAATTCATGAACAAAAGATGCAAAAGTAAAATGAAGCACATAATACGGAGCAAATACTTCAATCCAAGGTGGAGGCAAAAGACCAAAAAGAGAAAGATCAAGGGCTTCAATTGGCCTATAGTAACAAAAGAGATGACGGCAACAACTATCATGGTAGCCGTGGTGGCAGAAGCAACTACCGTGGTCGTAGTCGAAGCCATGACCGTGGTCAAAGAAGCTATAATGATGGAGGAGGCCAAAGCTCAAATTTCAACAATGAAAGAGGTGACAGAAGAGGTGGACGTGGACGAGGTAGAAGATCAATTGGAGGTCGTTACCAATCAAGATCCAATGTCAATGCTATAATTGTCAAAAATATGGACACTATAGCTATGAGTGTTGGAACAATAAGCAAAGCAACAATATTGGATCCAACAACCAAGAAGTAGAACCGACACTTCTTTTATCATGCCAAGAAGATGGAGACTTGAAGAATATATGGTTTCTTGACTCAGGAGCCTCAAACCATATGTGTGGAAGAAAAGAGCTATTTGTGAAATTGCAAGAAGGGGAGTTTTGTGATGTGAAGTTTGGGGATCTCTCCAAAGCTCCTATCAAAGGAAGAGGTAAAATCATGATTTGGAAAAAGAATGGTAAACCTGATTTCATTTCCAATGTTTATTATGTGCCAAGTTTGAAGAGTAATATTTTAAGTATTGGCCAACTGTTAGAGAAGGGTTATGCAATTCATATGGAAGGATTATCTCTAACTCTAAAAGATTGGAATAAAAGCTGATTACTCGTGTCCAGATGGCGAAGAACAGGATGTTTCCTCTTATCTTAAAGACGGAAGCACAAAATTGCTTGCAAGTGGATATCAAGGACCCCTCCTGGCTTTGGCATCTCAGGTTTGGACATTTAAATTTTGAAAGTTTGAAATTACTATCTAATAAGGGAATGGTGAAAGGTCTTCCACACATAAATTATCCAAATGAAGTTTGTGAGAAGTGCACACTAGCTAAGCATGCAAGAGCTCCCTTCAAAAGTAAAAAATCTTGGAAAGCAACAAGACCATTACAACTAGTGCATATTGATATATGTGGACCTCTTCCAGAATCTTGTGGTAGTAACAAATATTTTATAACATTTATTGATGACTTTAGTAGAAAGTTGTGGGTTTATTTTCTTAAAGAAAAGTCGGCTGCACTCTTTATGTTTAAATATTTCAAATCTTTAGTTGAAAAAGAAAGTAACAATAAAGTGCAGATTTTGAGATCCGATAGAGACGGAGAATATATGTCAAATACTTTTAGAAGCTATTGTGATGAAAAAGGAGTTCGACATCAATTCACCGCTCCGTACTCTCCACAACAAAATGGAGTGGTCGAGAGGAAGAACCGGACCATTCTTGATATGACTAGAAGCATGTTGAAAGAGAAGAACCTTTCCGAGCATTTTTGGGCTGAAGGGATGGCATGTGCAGCATATCTTATCAACCGAAGCCCAACAAAAGCCATCAAAGGTATGATACCAGAAGAAGCTTGGAGTGGCTACAAACCAGGAGTAAGCCATATAAAGATTTTTGGGTGTATTGCCTATGCCTATGCCCAAGTACCACAAGAGAAGAGGAAGAAGCTTGATGATCGAAGCCAAAAATGCATCTTCATAGGATATAGTGAGCAATCCAAAGCCTACAAATTATATAATCCAATGACAAATAAGGTCATCATCAGTCGGGATGTGATTTTCAATGAAGATGGAGTATTGGATTGGAATGGTAAAGATTCTCATATCAAATATATAACACCTTATAATGAAGCTGAGGAGAATATAAATGAGGAAGCTACTCAACCAATCTTGTCACCAGCAAGATCATCTTCATCACCACAAGTTACACCGACTTCCTCAAGAAGTTCTATAAGCCCTGAAGAGTCAACAAGAAAGTTTAGAAGTATTAGTGATCTTTATAATGAAACAGAGAAGTTGAACAAGTTGATTTATATTGTTTATTTGCTGATATTGAACCTCTAACATTTGATGAAGCTATGCAGAAAGTTGAATGGAGAAAAGCAATGAAGGAGGAGATTCTTGCCATAGAAAAGAATAATACTTGGGAGTTGACTTCACTTCCAAAAGGACAAAAGGCGATATGCGTCAAATGGGTGTATAAAGTGAAGCGCACTGCTAATGGAGAGGTAGAAAAATCAAAGCTCGTTTGGTTGCCAAAGGCTACAAGCAAAAGAAAGGGCTCGATTATGATAAAGTTTTCGCACCTGTAGCCCATTTTGATTCAATAAAGCTCATTTTCTCACTTGCATCTCATCACAAATGGAAAATATATCAAATGGATGTAAAGTCGGCATTTCTCAATGGCTACCTTGAAGAAGAAGTCTATATTGAGCAACCTGAGGGCTATATCCATAAAGGCATGGAAGATAAAGTGTACAAGTTACACAAAGCTTTGTATGGATTAAAGCAAGCACCGAGAGCTTGGAATGCTCGAATTGATCACTATCTTCAAGATTGTGGTTTCAACAAATGCTCCTATGAACATGCTATTTATGTAAAGAAAAAAGGAGATGACATTTTAATTATATATCTATATGTGGATGACTTACTTGTGACAGGTAATTGCATGGAAATGATATATGGGTTCAAAGCAACCATGAGCAAGGAGTTCGAAATGATGGGAGGAGACTTGATGTCTTATTTTCTTGGCATTGAAGTAAGGCAAAGTGAAGATGACATCTTCATTTCTCAAGAAAGTTATGCTAGAAACATTCTACAAAAATTCAAAATGGAGTGCTGCAAAGAAGTAAACACCCCAGTTGCTTATGGAGCCAAGCTTAGTAAAGAAGGAGAAGGAAAGAAGGTGAACTCATCTCTCTTCAAAAGCCTTGTTGGAAGTCTTCGTTATCTTACTATAAGCAGACCTGATATTGTCTTTGGAGTTGGTTTGATTAGTAGATATATGGAACATCCAAAGGAGTCACACTGGATGGCAGCAAAAAGGATTCTAAAATACCTCAAAGGAACTCTTGATCATGGTATGTTTTATACTCATTCCAATGATGCAAGTTTAATTGATTTTTTTGATAGTGATTGGGGAGGAGATTTTGATGAACGAAAAAGCACTTCTGGTTATATCTTTTATTTTGGTACTAATGCTTTTTCTTGGAGCTCAAAGAAACAATCCATTGTTGCATTATCTACATGTGAAGCAGAGTATGTTGCAGCAGCATCATGTGCTTGTGAGGCCATATGGTTGCGCAACTTATTGAAAGAATTGAGTCATTCACAAAAGGAGCCTGTGAAGATATATGTTGATAATAAGTCTGCTATTGAACTAGCTAAGAATCCAGTTCAACATGGAAGAAGCAAACACATTGACACAAGATTTCATTTTCTTCGTGATCAAGTTAAGAAAGGTATTGTGAAGATTGTGTACTGTAAATCAAATGAGCAAATTGCTGATATATTTATAAAATCACTCAAAAGTGAAGATTTTCAAAAGCTAAGAAAGATGCTTGGAGTTATGGCACCAAGAAAAAATAAGTTTACGGAAGGAAATGTTGGAATATTAAACTTGTTTTAATGCACTCTTGAAAGACTAAAGGCTTCATGGGAGAAAGGAAGAGTCACTCTTGAAAAGACCAAAGGCTTCATGGGAGAAAGGAAGAGTCACTCTTGAAAAGACCAAAGGCTTCATGGGAGAAAGGAAGAGTCATTTTAAAAAGATAAGATGATTCAGAAATTTAAAATTGACTCTTAGTATTTTGTAATTGACTCTTAATTTTTTGCAAATGTCTTTTAGTTTTTCTATACATGTATTAAATAGTGGTATATGAAAGGACATCTAGATGTTTATAAATATGGGAGGTGTTTGCCCATGAAATGTAGAAGTAGAAGTAGAAGAAGATGATTATGATGAAAAAATAGAGAGAGACCCAAAAGTTATATTCCCTCTAATATAGAGTATCATTTTTCTTATTGAAAGAATCCTTCACTTTCATCAATCTTGTGTGCCCACTTTGTTTCCAACAGGTATGATCGAAGTCTATTAATTAGCAAGTTGTAGCCATCATTCCAGTAACGTAAAGCCCAAATGATGCTTTAAATGTTCCATCACCTCTTTTTTTGTGGCTGGGTATCATCTTTCAAGCATCATGAACAATAATTCCAATGCAACAAAGAGAAGCAGCCCCACAAATGGATCACATAATGATCGACATGGTAGCAAGCCGTTAAATAGTAATTATTATGTCTTCTCGATCTCTCTCTTTCTAGCTAATAGATTTTGATATAGAAGCAATGAAGCTGCCGCTGCTGCATAAAGGAGTTAAATGCAACTAATTTGCTCAGTCGAAGCTTTAAGGAGGGATGAGAAGAAAAAATAAAAGTATGATCAGAAGAACCAAATAAAATTTTCAGTTCCAAGTCAGAAGCAAAAGCTTGGAATTTTTTAGCAAATGCAGCAATGCAATTATCAATTTCAGTACAAGCTTGTCTTGGGAGATCTCCGCTTGCTTAAGCTTAAAGTTTACCTCAGAATAATGCTGGGATTTTGAGAAATTCACAGAACTTAGTACTGTAAAACTGGAATATTTGTTTCCCAAGCTATATATTCTCGTTCAGAAATATTCTCATACAAAGACATGACGCCTTCTTTCTCTCATCCCCTGAGAGTTTGTCATGCATCCACTCTCACACAAAAACATCCAGACCAGATCAGCTGGTCATAGGAGTGGTCAGGGGCGGTGGACGGTTTTTATTATTCTTATTTTCTCTGCACAAATTAAACGAAGAAGAGCTCGGCGTTGATTTAGTTGTCGCTTGCATGCCAACTTAGCATGCGACAACACGTGAAACGGACGTAGATTGCGTGTTATTGACTTCTGTGCATTAGCCAGCAGCATCCGAAAAAAGCATTGGGTCCCGACACCAAGAAGAGCAAGAGGAAAATTAAGTTGGGACCCCTCAAATTTGATTGATAGAGAACAAAAACTTTTATTTTGATAGATAAGTTTCATTCCATTCCTTTTTTTTCAACTCTTATTATTGTTTAGTTAATGAGTAAAAATTCACCTTGAAGAATAATTTTTATATTATTTAAAAAGTTTACTATATAACTATCATGTGCTATTGCTGTGTCTTGTGATCATCAAAAAAAAAATAAAAATAAAAAAAATTACTATATAACTATCATGTTTCTATGCTAAAACATGCAAAAGTCTTGTGATCATCAAATAAATAAATAAATAAAGTCAATGTGCAAATCGACCAAACCATCATATTTTAAGTTTAGAACTATAGGAGACTAGCATCCATGTATGCAGGCTTAGAGAATGTGATCCCTGAGGGTATGCCAATGTCAATCATTCCGTATAATCTTCCACCCTGTTGAATGATGGCCGCCATTGCCTTTAGAACTAAATTAAAAAATTTCGTTTAAGTGGCATTTGCCTGATAAACAAAGACGTTCAAGTTTCAAGGGTTCTTTGAACCAAACTATAAAAAATAATGGTGGCAATGGGTATACTAAGAACAATAATGATGCAAATAACAACAAGAAGAAAAATGAGACAATAACTGTCAGAATTCAAGAAAAATATTTTTTGAAAAAATATACTAAAGTAATAATCAATTTAAGAATGAAAATAAATTTCTCTGATAAAAGTCACCGTATTTCATCACTAAGATCCAGAACAAGCTGGACTTTGATGATAGAAGTGGAGAAAGGAGCAAATGATTTATGCCATCTTGAAGTGCTTCCTCTCGATGTATTAACTTCTGATCAATATATGTGCATTGTTCTATGGGTTATGCATCAGCAATGGAAGAAAAATTGGTGAAGATAAAGGACTGCAGATCTGGAGAGCATAAATTGAAAAGATTAGTTAAGATAAATTTAATTCAAAATTAGAAAAGTATCAACCTTGGAACTAGTAAAATGACAAGATTATCTCTTCCCTTTAAAACTATAGTATTTGGACTAATGCTTTATTAATCATTCAAAGCTGGGTATATAGCCAGTCAAACTGTCCATGTATATATATATAGTGATAATTGGACCTTAATTAAGTTAATTCAAAGTAGACCAAATATCTCTCAAGGCAAGCGTATAGATGTTAAGCATCATTTTAAAAGAAAAAATATTTGTTACTTACCTTCGTATTGTTTAGCTTTTAACTAAGTATATTAATGTGGAACTTTTACAAAGTATGGAGCTTTATGTTCAAAGTATATCTATGTTATTATTATTTACTTTTTTTTTTTGGTACAGACGGTGATCACACCATTCTAGTGCGAGTCAAACCTAAATGTAAAAAAATAAGATTTATTTTAATACAATAGGGCAGGGTTCTTCCTGCTTCTGGCTCCAAAGCCAGAGTGATGGATAATAAAGGCGGCTATCCAGTCAGTTGCAGAGTCGGCTTCTCGGTAGATATGATGAATCTGGACTATGTGAGCATCCTGAAGGGTAGTCAGGATGTTGTGGAGCAAGAGGTTTATTGGGGGATGGTCGCCAAAATCCCGTCTGAGCCATCGTATGACAGTAAGAGAGTTTCCCTCGATAAAAAAATGCTAACTCGAAGGATATGAGTGGTATAAGAGATGTCATCCCAAGCAAAATAAAGTTTAGCCATAGGAACAGAAGAGTCAAGGAGGCTGAGTCCCCTCGCCGCCAATAGAGCTCTATCAGATCCATGGATAATAAAAGCCGAACCTGCAAGTCTACCCCGAACACTCCATCAAAGTGATTTTGATAAACCCTAGATGAGGGCTTCCAAGAGATGAAAATCATATCGGTGCTGCCGAGGCAGCAGGAGAGTCCCAGAAGCCAAGCTATCAGAATCAAAAGCAGAATGATAAGTGCGCACTCGGTAGATAAAGAGTGAGCTTTCTTACTATCCTGTGAGAAGTAATAATATTATCAGTGAAAACAAGCAGTTTCCAAGTTAACCAGATATGATAGGCTAAATCTAGGCTCAAGTAGCATCTGCTGCTGGATATCCCTTTGACTGTCCTGATAGATAAACCATAGAAAAGATATATGCAAAGGACCAATACCATCCTCCCAAAGGTAGTGATTCATAATCTGTCAGATCTATCTCACTCTGGGGCAAGTGAAGATAGCATGATCAACAGTCTTCTCCTTCTGACCGCACAATGGGCAAGTAGGCTGGATGGATAAATCCCTTCCAGAAAGCAGAGAATAGGTAGGAAGACAGTTCCATGCAAGCTTCCAAATGAAGAGATGAACCCTAGAATGAATGGGAAGCTGTCAAATTTAAGCCGCATCCATCATGTGCTAAAATTGTGGCCTATAGATCTCCATGAGGTCTCTAGTAGGAGTTCTAGAAATACAGGATCTTCTCCATAATCTGGTATCAGAGGAGTGACCCGGAATGAGAAGAATAGTGAGAATCCGGCGAAAAAGCTCCTCACCAAAGAACCGGAATACCATGGGAATATGCCAGATGGAGTGGTCCTGAATGATCAAAGCACTGACTCTCATACGGCTAGAAACATCAGTACTAATAAAAGTAGGCCAGCATGACAGGGGGCTATCAGCAATCCATATATCCTGAATAACATCTATAGAGGCACTATCGCTAATCATCTATGAGATGTTGTTGAGGATATCCGGGGCATGCCGATACACCTTCTTCCAGAAGAAAGAATACCACGAATAGACTGAAAATCCATGGAAGGACTCAAGTCACCGTATCTGGACTCACTGATTTTTTTTTTTTTTTTTTGTCCCTCTCTTACTTTATTACGTACTGTCACCTCAATCTCTATCTAAGGCTTAACCGATTGTAGTTGGAAAAGAGAGAGAGAGAGAACGGCAGAATCTTAATAGTCATGACTCATGAGTTTGCATGCAATTTGCCGCGATTTTTAGGAGATGATGTTGATTGTGAGGCTAAAAGATAAGTCCAATAAAATTTCAATGGTTACAACAGCTACACGAATCCAAATCAAGCTTGCAACCGATCTGGCCATTATGATATCACTTCAACTTAAGTCGTCAAGTTTACCCAGAAGTCTGGCAATCTGAATCATTGGAGGTATTCTTTATAAGGGAGCATCGTGTCCATGCCGTCAACTTGGCCGACTCCATCAAGAAAAGTCCATTGCCTTTGACGTTGTGGCTATAGAATTAAAAACTTTTTCTAGCGGTGGCCTCCGTGGGTGAAAAAGATGGGAAAGGAAATTTAATGGTCAAGTACTTTATCATCATAAAAACCTGGAGCTTAATTCCAACCGAATTACTATATAATTTAGCTAAGATTGTAGCATAATATGGAGTAAGATTTTATTTTATGATGGGCTGGGTGGCAATTAAATCAATCTTTCATGGGAAACAAACTTAATTAGGAAATTGGATTAATAATTCTCCATAATAGATATAATTCTAGCTGTCACTTGAAGTTGATAGAAGGTAAGGCCTACCTCAGATGAGCATGAGAACAATGCTTAGATTAAAATGAAAGCGACAATAGATTAGTCTAAAATATATAATCTTTGTCGGTGATTAATTTTAAAGACTAATGGGACCATGTTTTGCATAGCAAAACTCTTTTTAATATATAATATATATCAAAGCCATCACTGCAACGTTAACCCTACATGCTCGTGTTTCATGCATCTTTTATTTTTTTCCTTTTCTATCATCGATCATCCAAAGTTCCTTCTTGTTTACCTTAATTACAAAGGTGACATCCCATGAGATGAAAAATTCTTGCAGAAAAAACACTGAATTACTATAGAAAGCAGAGCTAAGTTCTTAAATATATAATTGAGCCGTTTTGTGCCAAAAAAAATTATTCAATCATGTGCCGAAACAAAATATATTAATTCATATGATGTGCAATGGTTCCAAAATCTACCATTCCTAACTGATCACATTACCATTGAATTTAGAACTAGGTAATTTGCAAAGAATCAAAGGGAAAAGAACAAAGCTGTGATAAGACCTTCTTCATCCTTATTAATCATTATGGCATGCCCTATAATTAGAATTGTATATTAGCTTGTCTACAAGGAAGAGTCCGGGTTAAATGGACATAATAAATAGCTTCCCCTAAAACAAACTACTAGCTAGTTGATATCATTTGCACCATAATCTGAACAATTGTGCATGACATTGATGTTTGGATCAAAATCAGTTGCCAAAGCTTCATTCATTTGATGGGCTGTAGCTTTGAATGAGAAGACTTGATGCCACTATTTAACTCCAATTATGACATTGGGAACCTTTTTCTTTTCTTTAAGTACAGACGGGTGATCACACCACTCTGGCGCGAGTCAAGCTCGATAGATTAGAGTACAAAATTTGCTGTAAAATAATAGGGTAGGGGTCACCAAAATACCATCCCCACTGACTAGAATGGCGGGCTGCGACAGAAGCAACCCAGTCGGCCGCGACATTGGCTTTCCGGTAAATATGTCGGATCAAAGGCGCACAAAAAGCCTAGAGAGAAGCCCAAATATCATAGAGAAGGGGATTATGGAGGGAGCAAAGATCCACATTCCGTCTGATCCAGCGGACGACCGTAAGAAAATCTCACTCAATAACCAATCGGCAAGAGCCGAAATGATGAACAGCATATATAATACCAGCCCAAGCAGCATGAAGCTCTGCCATAGGGATCGAAATGTCGAGTGAGCCATGACCAGCTGCTGCGAGCAACACTCCCTCTGGCCCCCTAATAACAAATCCGGATCCAGCAAGTTGACCCAATATAGAACCATCAAAATTCACTTTGACTAACCTGGAGGTGGGGGCTTCCAAGAGATAAAGACCGTAGAACGGTGCACTGCTGAAACAGCAGGAGAGTCCCAGTGGCCAGGTTTGTCAGAGTGAATAGCAGAATCTGAACAAAAGAACTCCGTTGCAAGGGAGACGGCTGTGCGGGTGACCACCTAAGGTGAAACTGTCTCCTCAGCAAAGACAATCCGGTTCCGGGTCAGCCAAATATGATGAGCCAGGTATGCAGAAAGGATACCTTAAGAGCGGGGACCTCACAGAGCAGATAGACAGATGGCAAGCAGTAAAGAAAGTCGGGTGGGTCCCTCCTCTGGAATCCATGGGGTATAATGAAGCTGCTGCCAAATTCGTAACGCACGAGAATAGGTGAGGATGGCATGCTTGATCGTCTCATCCTGTAGGCCGCATATCGAGCAAAGAAACAAAATAGAGAGACCGCGGCCAGCCAAAAGAGAACAAGTGGAAAGTCGGTCTCACACAAGCTTTCACAAAAAGAGCTGAATTCTGGGGTGGATGGGCAAATGCCATATCCAAGCCACATCATTCAGTCCCAAAATCCAAGGCCAAAAGCGGTCAACAAGGTCTCTGGTAGGGGCACGTGGGAGGCAAGATCGACCCCAAAGTCTGGTATCAGTAACAACAGAGGAAGCAAGAGGGATGGCAAGGATCCTGTGCGCAACCTCTGCCCCAATAAAACTGGGACACCGTAAGGACATGCCAGGCCGAACTATCATGGCTAATCAAAGCAGAAACTGGCATAGATGGATCAACATCAGAGATGAGGAAAGTCGGCCAGTGGGATAGAGGAAGATCAGCTATCTAGCTATCCTGAGTAACATTAACAGAACTACCATCCCCAATCATCCAGTGGATATCAGACATGATAGTAGGAGCATAATGGCAGATTGCTCTCCAAAAGTAGGAACAACCTCGGGAAGGACGGAAGACCGAATCGGGAGTCCAGCCACTATATCTCCTCGCATGACAGAGCTCCAAAAACAATAAGGGTCCATAATGAATCTGGAAGCATGCCTAGCGAGAAGAGCCTCTCTGTGAACCGCTAAAGATTGAATCCTCAATCTACCCTCTCGAGTAGGCAAACAAATAACATCCCAAGAAAGAAGGTGAATACCATGGCCCCTTTGCATCGATGCCCAGAGGAAGTCACGAAAATGATGCTCTATCCTGTGAAGATAGATAGACAAAATCAGGGCGTTAGACAATAGGTAAAGGGGAAGAGATGTAAGAATAGACCGAAGCAATGTAATGCGCCCCATTATAGAGAGACCAGAGACATGCCAACGATCCAATCAATCAGAAATCTGATGGCCAAGGTCCTCAAAATCTTGCTAACAAGGACGATGCCCCATAATGGGAATCCCGAGGTAAGACAGACGGTCAGAGAAAGTCGAGATTTCAAACAACTGGGAGATGACAGCACGGCAACGAGGAGAGGTCGAAGGGCTGAAACATAGAACATGTTTTTGTAAGTTGACCTGCTGACCGGAAGCCTAGCAGTAAGACTAAAGGATAGCAGAGCAGACAGTCGCATTCTGACCAGAAGCAAGGCTAAGCAGATACAGTCGTCTGCAAAGAGAAGGTGGGAGAGAGGGGGACCATGGGGCCCGGGCATATAAGGCTGCAGCTGAGATGCCCCTACGGCCTGAGTAAAAGCATGAGAGAGATCATTAGCACATAGTATGAAAAGGAAGGGGAAGAGGGGGCAACCCTATCGAAGACCCATGGATGAGGGAAAGAATCTAGTCGGACAACCATTAATAAGAATAGAAAAAGTGGGCCTTTGGACGCATGCCATAATCCAATCTATGAAAAGATCAGCAAACCCAAACTCCCAAAGCGTCCGCCGAAGAAATATCCAACTAATCCTATCATAAGCTCTCTCCATGTCCAACTTGACAGGCATAAGTCTATGACTAGCAGTCACTCGCTGGAGATCATGCATAAACTCCTGGGCAATGAAGGCGTTATCAGTGATACTACGACCACGGATAAAAGCCCCCTGCTCCAAATATATCAGACGAGGAATCATACCCTGCAGCCGAGTGATCAATAGACGAGCACAGACTTTATATAGGGTGGTACACAAGCTGATAGGCCAATAATGCTGGGGAAGCAAAGCATTAGAATGCTTAGGGATAAGGGAAACAAAAGTCCGCTGCTAGTCTCGAGGAAGAGATCTAGAGGAGAATACAAACTGGACAACCAAAATAACATCCTACCCCATTATATCCCAGTAGTGAAGGAAGAATACAGGTAAAAATCCATTCGGTCCTGGGGCCTTATCAAGCCCCAGAGCCCAAACAGCAAAACAAATCTCCTCCGCTGTAACCATTCACATAAGCATACCATTATCAGCATTAGAAACCCTAGCAGCCTGAGAAATAGGTATAAGGGTGAAACCACTAACTGACTGCTCTACCCAACGGGACTGAAAGAAGTGGACAATCTGCTCCCAAATGACGTCATCATCCTCAAGGATATTCCCCTCCTCATCACAGATGTGTCGAATCCTTGTAAAGCTCTCATTAGTTCACCTAGGTGAGTGGGTGGGTGTATTATTTTTGTTTGAACTTGGATACGAGGCCGTCTTCTCGCCTATCGTAGCCTCTTGGTGCCCACCACGGTTTTGTTTTGAATAATTGCGTTATAACAGCGGCTTCAGCCATAGCCCTAATGTTATTAATATAAATAATGAAATAAAAAATATAATAACTATTATTTCTATAGTTTCTTGTTATTAGAAACCCAAGGGCTGCCGGACCACCCTTTTGGATAAACTTTAAAGCTTTTATTCTGCATCTCCTCTCCAATACTACTATCCCGTCTATCTATGATAGCGAGGATTATTCTTATATGATATGTTCTTACTTTTCTTCCTCTGCATCTCCTCTCCAATACTGCTATCCTGTCTATTTGTTTAAGGAGGATAGAGTGATGTTTTCGAGACTTTCTGTGGGCTTCTATGCAGGATGGTCATGGGATTCATCTTCTGGCATGGGATATATTCTGTATGCCTATACACGAAGGTGGTCTGGGTATCCAGTCTCTGACAGTTCGGAGAGAGGCTCTGTTTGCTCGTTACGCTTCACGGTTTTTACTTGAACCATACTGCTTTTGGAGTTCTTTTATGCGGGCTAGATATGGAGACTGGACCCCCTCTACGAACTTTCAGCATTCTCGTGGGCCGTCTTCTTTTTGGAAGGAGGTTTGTCGGCGTGCCCCAACTATCATGAGTAACACCTCGTGGATGATAAGAGATGGCTCCTTGGTTGATGTTGTTCAGGATAAGTGGATTGCTGACCTCCCCCTCTCTCGATGGCCTACTTTTTCATGCATTGATATTCCTAGCAAGATAAGGGTTAAGGATTTGATCTCTCAGGATTCCTCTGGATGGCATACCTCTACGGTTACCCAGTTCTTTGGTGAGGAGCTATCCCGTTGGATCCTCGCCATTCTGCTCATTCTGGGGAATGTTACTGACATCAGACTATGGCATAAATCTTGTATGCCTTGGGCTCCTACCAGTAACTTGATGAGTATTTATAGGCCTCCTTCACAACGTATGATGGAAGCTGGGTGGGTTTGGAAGCTCTCTATTCATCCCAGGGTTCAGCTCTTTGTGTGAAAGATTTTGTGGGATTGTATTCCTACCTGTTCCCTACTCTCTGATAGGGCCTCCCCATCCAGACTACTTGCCTTTGTGTGGACAGGAGGAGGAGACTACCGATCACATCATCTTTACTTGCCCTAGAGTTAGGGGGATATGGCAGAGGGTTGGCTACGGCTGTAGAGCCAATGATGTGGGTTCTCTGAGATCCTCTTTTTTACATGTTCTTCGGTGGAGTAGTCAGCAGAAGGCTGGCCTATGGGCTACGATAGCTCACCAGATCTGGCTATCATGGAATCTTCTTATCTTCACTGACGAGTCTATACCTTCTCTCAGGATTGTACAGAAAGCCATGTCTTTATTGACCAATTTCTCTCTCCATCGAAATGCTCCTGTGATTGACAGCCATGGCCACTGGGGATCCCCTGCTGCTTCGGCAGCGGACCGACATACGGTCTTCATCTCTTGGGAGCCCCCTCCAGGGTTTGTCAAAATTAACTTTGATAGGAGTGTTCGAGGTAGGTTTGTCGGCTCTGCTTTTGTAATTCAAGGACCTGATGGAGCTTTGCTGGCGGTAGGTGGCTTCGGCATTTTTGACTCCTCGGTCCCTTCGGTCGAGCTCTATGCAGCCTAGTCCAATATTTTCTATGCTATTAGGATTCTGCATGTCCATAACCTGATTATTGAGGGCAACTCTCTTACAGTTATCCGCTAGATTCAGAAGGATAGCTGCTATTAAGCACCCATCATTCCTCTACTCCTCGATAGTCTGCGGGATGTAGACAGTGTTCAGATCCATCATGCCTATCATGAAGCGCCCTCGATCTTCTTTTAAGCATCCTCGCGACGCCTCAGATCAAGGAGATCGAGAACCCATCCGACACGTGAAGACTCGGGAATCTAGACGTCGCGCTGAAAACCTAAACGTCAGAAGGAAATCTAGGTGCCAAGTGTCCCACAAATAATTACCGGGGGTTACACCCTTCCTTCAACCTTAGATATGTGGGATTTAGGAGGGTAAGTTTGGACCTAGTTTAATTAGACTATAGCCCAAGGTTTGGTTCAACCTAAGTCCAGGTATGTTGAGCATTGGGTCCAGTTGTAGCCTAGGTTGATTATTGAGGATTTAATATTATCTGCTATGATCATGATTGTAGCTAGAGATTAAAAATTTAAAATATTATATTGCATATGATCAGTGACCAAGTTAATTAGACATTTTGTAGATTAGGAAAAGAGGTAAGTAAGCTAATTATAAATTAATAATTTTAGTGAATTATTTAATTTTAATTATTTATATAATTTTTAAATTATGTTAATTCTCAGTTTTGTATGGCTAATTGAATATTGATAATTATCATCCTGTTATTCATTTTTACAATGGGATTATATTGCTTTATTATATGAACAGAATATTAATGCCTATCGCTTATCGATTAATTTATGTATAATTATTTATTCAAAAATAGTAATAATAAATAAATAAATAAATAACTAAATAATATAAAGTTAATATATATATTATTATGAATACAAGAATGATAAAATAATGATAATAAAACTAATATATGTATTGTTATTATCAAAGGAATTACATGATTAGTTGTAATAATGAAATAGTTGAGTGGAAATGAAAGCAAAATGATAACATCTATCACCCTCGGTCCAATGTAACATGACTTGATAACATAATGATTGATACCAGAAGTTACCTCCTCAGAGAATATATCTAGAAGATATACCCTCATCCATAGGTTTAAATATAATGCTCTAGCCCTCTTACATAGATATATGTGGCCATAGTTCATGACTATTGCTTATTCATGATAGGATAACATGCAAACTTAAAATAATAATTATAATTGATGATATGAAAATGGTAATGACATATAAACTTTAACAAGTGAAGCATGTACACTTTGATAACATAAGAGTTTGAAATAAAGATAGTTTGTTACAAAAA
This sequence comes from Calamus simplicifolius, assembly GCA_900491605.1. Lineage (NCBI taxonomy): Eukaryota > Viridiplantae > Streptophyta > Magnoliopsida > Arecales > Arecaceae > Calamus > Calamus simplicifolius. The sequence continues at coordinate 611,290 of UESW01004357.1, read as the reverse complement.
CTAGGTTATTTATACTTCACGAATCATAAGTTTTCTAATTTTACAGTTAAGATATGCTTGCTCTTGAAAGTTCTAAAGATATTAATCTCTTAACTGATAAGTTTATAATTAGTCTTATTTACTGAGTGCAAACTCATTAATTATCTTTGTTGTTTTCATAGCATAAGAAATAAAGATGAATTCGGTAGAAAGTAGTACCTTCCAGCTTGTTCTAGTTAACTTGAGAATTATTTAGACTTGATAATTATCAGAACACTTGTTTTCTTTATGTTAGTCAAGTTGTCTCATGGATAGCCCTTTTCTCATGTCCACTAACTTTCATGTACTTGGATCTGCTTTGATATTATTTGTAACACTCCAAGCCCAATGCTAGTCCAATTAACTTCATTAGTATGCTAAAACCAAATGGCCCAAATTCTCGAATGCAAATTAATGGATAGTAAGTAAACTTGAGTTATAAGCACACAACACATTTCTTTATCATCCAAGCTAATATGGAACTAAATTTGGGATATCACAACCCCTCTCCTTTGAAACCCTTTCCATTGACCTTGGAGAAGCTTGCTATGAAACTCAAAGTTCAAGGTTATTGTAAAAAGAATAAAAAGAGAAGAGGAGAGGAAGAAAATGTGAGCCAAATGCAAAGCACTCTAAATTGATGAGAAAAATTGTACTGAAGAAAAGTGAAAGAACACCATTGTTATACAGAATTCTTTTTTATTGTCTTTCTTGACTCCTATTTCCTTGATCATCCATTTCACCCTAAAATAAAGTCCATGTTCTAAAGTAAAAGTCATTTGCTTCTCTAAAATCAATATATATCATTTGATTGATTACTAGCCAAGAGCCCAATTTATGCCAAAAAATGCTTCAAAAGATACAATGACAATATGCGGTGTGCTAAAAGCTTCTAAATGGAATATTACTTTCAATTATTATTTCCTCAACCTATATATGCTTGTCTCTTATTCCAAAAAAAATCAGGTGGCCTAAAATGAAGGGACAAGGTAAGATCATGAATCAAAACTATTGGATGCATTCAAGTGGACGGAGTGAAACCCAAAAGAGTATTAGAGGTAACATAACAAAAATAATAAGTACATATGAAAACCTAAAAGGGCTCCATCAGTAAAAATATACATTCAAATATAATGAAACCTTGAAAGGAATTGTAGATAATAAAGGACAAAATAAAGACTTGATGATAATTTTAAAAGGCTTGAACAAAAAAAGAAAGAGAGCTACTACTCTTAGCCATGTTCAAGCATAAAGGTACAAGACTAATAGAATTGATTAATGATACAAAAAAGATAAAAAAGTCAAGTTAACTTTGAAAACTATATTAAAAAGGTAAGATTGAAATATTTTTAACAAAACTTTGAAATTCTATCATTCAAATAGGAATGCTTCACCTTGTATTTTCACATAATAGATTTATCTATAACTAGATTTATATTCTTCAAAAATATTTTTTTTAAAAATATTTTTAAAATTATTTTTACTCATTCATTTCCGTAGTTCTATGTGTCAATAAACAAATGATGCATAATACTACTCCATGAGTTACCTCAACTCATTCTTGGACCTAGAACTGAGGTTTGGAATATTATAAATGTTGTGTATCATTTGCACCATAATCTGAACAATTGTGCATGACATTGATGTTTGGATCAAAATCAGTTGCCAAAGCTTCATTCATTTGATGGGTTGTAGCTTTGAATGAGAAGACTTGATGCCACTGTTTAACTCCAATTATGACACTGGGCACATTTTTCTTTTCGTTTAGTACAGACAGGCGATCACACCACTCTGGCGCGAGTCAAGCCCAATAGATTAGAGTACAAAATTTGCTGTAAAATAATAGAGCAGGGGTCACCAAAATGTCGTCCCCACTGACTAGAATGGCGGGCTACGACAGAAGCAACCCAGTCGGCCGCGGCATTGGCTTTCCGGTAAATATGTCGGATCAAAGGCACACAAAAAGCCTAGAGAGAAGCCCAAATATCATAGAGAAGGGGATTGTGGAGGAGCAAAGATCCACATTCCGTCTGATCCAGCGGACGACCGTAAGAGAATCTCCCTCAATAACCAATCGGCAAGAGCCGAAATGACGAACAACATAGGTAATACCAGCCTGAAGCTCTGCCATAGGGACCGAAATGTCGAGTGAGCCATGACCACCTGCCACAAGCAACACTCCCTCTGGCCCCCTAATAACAAATTCAGATCCAGCAAGTCGACCCGATACAGAACCATCAAAATTCACTTTGATATAACCCGAGAGTGGGGGATCCCAAGAGATAAAGACCGTAGAATGGTGCACTGCCAAAACAGCAGGGGACTCCCAGTGGCTGGGTCTGTCAGAGTGAATAGCAAAATCTGAACAAAAGAACTCCGTTGCGAGGGAGACGGCTATGCGGGTGACCACCTGAGGTGAAACCATCTCCTTAGCAAAGACAATCCGGTTCCAGGTCAACCAAATGTGATGAGCCAGATATGCAGAAAGGACACTCTAAGAGCGGGGACCTCGTAGAGCAGACAGACGGATGGCAAGCAGTAAAGAAAGTCAGATGGGTCCCTTCTCCGGAATCCACGGGATATAATGAAGTTGCTGCCAAATCCATAACGCATGAGAACATGTGAGGATGGCGTGCTCGATTGTCTCATCCTATAGGCCACATATCGGGCAAAGAGACGAAATGAAGAGACCGCGGCTCGCCAGAAGAGAACAAGTGGAAAGTTGGTCCCACACAAGCTTCCACAAAAAGAGCTGAATTTTGGGATGGATGGGCAAACGCCATATCCAAGCCACATCATTCAGTCCCAAAATCCAAGGCCGAAAGTGGTCAAGAAGATCTCTGGTAGGGGCACGTGGGAGGCAAGATCGATCCCAAAGTCTGTTATCAATAACAGTAGAGGAAGCAAGAGGGATGGCAAGGATCCTGTGCGCAACCTCCGTCCCAAAAAATCGGAACACCGTAGGGACATGCCAGGCCGAACTATCATGGCTAATCAAAGCAGAAACTGGCATAGATGGATCAACATCAGAGCTAAAAAAAGTCGACCAACGAGATAGAGAAAGATCAGCTATCCAGCTATCTTGAGTAACATTAATAGAACTACCATCCCAATCATCCAGTGGATATCAGCCATGATAGTAGGGGCATAATGGCAGATTACTCTCCAAAAGTAGGAACAGCCTCGGGAAGGATGAAAGACCGAATCGGAAGTTCAACCACCATATCTGCCTCGCATGATAGAGCTTCAAAAACAATAAGGGTCCATAATGAATTTGGAAGCATTCCTAGCGAGAAGAGCCTCTCTGCAAATCGCTAAAAACTAAATCCCCAATGCACCCTCTCGAGTAGGCAAACAAATAACATCCCAAGAAAGAAGGTGAATACCATGGCCCCCTTGCATCGATGCCCAGAGGAAGTCATGAAAACGACGCTATCCGGCGAAGACAGATAAATGAAATCAGGGCGTTGGACAACAGGTAAAGCGAAAGAGATGTAAGAATAGACCGAAGCAATGTAATGCGCCCCATCATAGAAAGACCAGAGACCTGCCAACGATCCAATCGATCAGAAATCCGACGATCAAGGTCCTTAAAATCTTGCTGACGGGGACGATGCCCCGTAATGGGAATCTCGAGGTAAGATAGACGATTAGAGAAAGTCGAGATTCCAAACAACTGGGAGATGACAGCATGGCAATGGGGAGAGGTCGAAGGGCTGAAACATAGAACAGATTTCTGTAAGTTGACCTGCTAACAAGAAGCCTGGCAGTAAGACTGAAGGATAGCAGAGCAGACAGCCGCATTCTGACCAGAAGCAGGGCTAAGCAGGATACAGTTGATAAACGCATAAATAATTATCATTAAACCTATTAATTAATAATTTAACGTACCTATTTTTATTTAATATTTTAATATTTTATATAATATTTTTGATAAAACCTTATCAGTTTAAAGAGCTCGATTTTAGGGATTTAATGTCGCAAACGGCACCCAAATCGGATTTAAGATGAGCTCGGAATTGATTTTATAAGGATTTAGCATGGATTTCAAAGCAAAAATGGCAAATACGTTGCAGACTTCATCGTTATCTCTGTTTCCGCCGATTCTTCTCTAAATCCAATCTAATCGTTTCCTCCATTAATTAAGGAATAGATTAGATTGGAAGTTATAAAATTAGACGAATTAAATTCCTTTTGAATGAATTTAATTTTATTGATTATTTATCTAGATTTATCTTGTTATTTTCCTTGCTTTCGTTGCGTTGTTTCTGTTTTGAAACAGACTCCTCGCCGCGTCAAGGCCGCGTCCGGGGCCTCTACAAATAGCGCAAAGGGAATCCAAGGAAGCATCGATCCAGCGCGCTGCATCCGGGAGAGCTCTCGTGCGGTGCCCATCCGAGGATCTGCATCCGCTCATGCCGCATCAAGGCCGCGTCCGGGGCCTCTACAAATAGCGCAAAGGGAATCCAAGGAAGCATCGATCCAGCGCGCTGCATCCGGGAGAGCTCTCGTGCGGTGCCCATCCGAGGATCTGCATCCGCTCATGCCGTGAGAAGGTGCTCTGTTTCATGCCGTGAGAAGGTGCTGTCCAGTCTGTGAGGAAGCTTTGTTCCAGGCGATTGGAGAGAAGTGCGTGAAGGCTGTTCTGTTCCTAGGAGCCCTCGTCTGGTGACTCTGCTCAGCCATCCGTGGAGGTGCTTCTTGGAGGATCGGCCAGAGGGCATGGATTCGGAGGCTTTGTTCTGCGTCCTGCATCCGTGAATTGCTCTGTTTCCCAGGAAGAGTCTGTGGCTTGGAGGCGTATGCAGAAGAGGGCCTGGTTTGATTTAGGAATTTATTATAATCTGTTGCTTTCTTAATGTCATAACTCTTTACTTTTTATGAAATAAAATTTTTATTCATAATTAATTGTTATTAAATTATATTTAAGTAGAAATAATTTTAGACTGATCTATTCTTTAAAGGGACGGACCGTGATCTATAGGTACGGACCGTACTCTTATAAGATAGACCATATCTTGATTATTTTACAATACTAATTATTTAATTCATTAAATTTATAAGTTTATTTCAAGATAATCGCTAAAGTCCCTGTGGAATCGATCCCTTACTCTCGCTATTCTAATAGTGAAATTAAGGTATTTAAATCGTTGCGCATCAGATTTTTGAAATAAACTTATAAATTTAATGAATTAAATAATTAGTATTGTAAAATAATCAAGATATGGTCTATCTTATAAGAGTACGGTCCGTACCTGTAGATCACGGTCCGTCCCTTTAAAGAATAGATCAGTCTAAAATTATTTCTACTTAAATATAATTTAATAACAATTAATTATGAATAAAAATTTTATTTCATAAAAAATAAAGAGTTGTGACATTAAGAAAGCAACAGATTATAATAAATTCCTAAATCAAACCAGGCCCTCTTCTGCATACGCCTCCAAGCCACAGACTCTTCCTGGGAAACAGAGCAATTCACGGATGCAGGACGCAGAACAAAGCCTCTGAATCCATGCCCTCTGGCCGATCCTCCAAGAAGCACCTCCACGGATGGCTGAGCAGAGTCACCAGACGAGGGCTCCTAGGAACAGAACAGCGCACTTCTCTCCAATCGCCTGGAACAAAGCTTCCTCACAGACTGGACAGCACCTTCTCACGGCATGAAACAGAGCACCTTCTCACGGCATGAGCGGATGCAGATCCTCGGATGGGCATCGCACGAGAGCTCTCCCGGATGCAGCGCGCTGGATCGATGCTTCCTTGGATTCCCTTTGCGCTATTTGTAGAGGCCCCGGACGCGGCCTTGACGCGGCGAGGAGTCTGTTTCAAAACAGAAACAACGCAACGGAAGCAAGGAAAATAACAAGATAAATCTAGATAAATAATCAATAAAATTCAAATTCATTCAAAAGAAATTTAATTCGTCTAATTTTATAACTTCCAATCTAATCTATTCCTTAATTAATGGAGGAAACGATTAGATTGGATTTAGAGAAGAATCGGCGGAAACAGAGGAACTGGAACGATGAAGTCTGCAACGTATTTGCCGTTTTTGCTTTGAAATCCATGCTAAATCCTTATAAAATCAATTCCGAGCTCATCTTAAATCCGATTTGGGTGTCGTTTGCATCATTAAATCCCTAAAATCGAGCTCTTTAAACTGATAAGGTTTTATCAAAAATATTATATAAAATATTAAAATATTAAATAAAAATAGGTACGTTAAATTATTAATTAATAGGTTTAATGATAATTATTTATGCATTTATCAACAGTCGTCTGCAAAGAGAAGGTGGGAGAGAGGGGGACCATGGGGCCTGGGCATATAAGGCTACAGCTGAGACGCCCCTACAACTTGAGTAAAAGCATGAGAAAGATCATCAGCACACAGTATAAAAAGGAAGGGGGAGAGGGGGCAACCCTGATGAAGACCCATGGCTGAGAGAAAGAATCCAGTCGGACAGCCATTAATAAGAATAGAAAAAGTGGGCCTTTGGACGCATGTCATAATCCAATCTATGAAAAGATCAGCAAACCTGAACTCCCGAAGCATCTGCCGAAGAAATATCCAACTAATCCTGTCATAATCTCTCTCCATGTCCAACTTGACAGCCATAAGACTATGACTAGCTGTCACTCACTGGAGATCATGCATAAACTCCTGGGCAATGAGGGCGTTATCAGTGATACTATGACCATTGATAAAAGCTCCTTACTCCAAAGATATCAGACAGATAATCACACCCTGCAGCCGAGTGACCAATAGACGAGCATGGACTTTATATAGGGTGGTACACAAGATGATAGGCCGATAATGCTGGGGAAGCAAAGCATTCGAATGCTTAGGGACAAGGAAAACAAAAATCCGCTGCTAGTCCTGAGGGAGAGATCTAGAGGAGAATACAGACTGGACAGCCAAAATAACATCCTGCCCCATATATCCCAGTAGTGACGGAAGAAGACAGGCAAAAATCCATCCCAAACAGCAGAACGACTCTCTTCTGCCATAACCATTCGTGTAAGCATACCATTATCAGCATTAGAAACCCTGGCAGCCTGAGAAACAGGTATAAGGGGGAAGCCATTGACTAACTACTCCGCCTAACGGGACTAAAAGAAGTGGACAATCTGCTCCCAAATGGCATCATCATCCTCAAGGACATTCCCCTCCTAATCATAGATGTGTCGGATCCTTGTAAGGCTCTCATTAGTTCACCTAGGTGAGTGGGTGGGTGTATTGTTTTTGTTTGAACTTGGATACGAGGCCATCTTCTCGCCTACCGTAGCCTCTTGGCGCCCACCACGGTTTTGTTTTGAATAACTGCGTTATAACAACAGCTTCAGCCATAACCTTAATGTTATTAATATAAATAATGAGAAAAAAATTTTAATTACTATTATTTCTATAGTTTCTTGTTATTAAAAACCCAAGGGCTGCCGAGCCACCCTCTTGGGTAAACTTCAAAGCTTTTATTATGCATCTCCTCTCCAATACTGCTATCCCGTCTATTTATGATGGCAAGGATTATCCTTATACAATCTGTTCTTACTTTCCTTCATCTGCATCTCCTCTCCAATACTGCTATCCTGTCTATTTGTTTGAGAAGGATAGAGCGATGTTTTCGGGACTTTCTGTGGGCTTCTATGCAAGATGTGTTGGGAATTGTATCCTAAAGCCAATCATTTGACGATTGTGCTAATATAAATTACATATAAATTGATATATTAATAAAAGTTATTTGGCAGTTTATTCATTACAATAATATCTTCTTAAAACTCCTAATAGTAATGAAGCCCTCAAGATCTTTCTTCATGATAAAGGAGGATTTATCTTTGAAGGTCCTCAAAAGAGTTTGAGACCAAATGATATACTATGACAGGGCCATAGTACTATCAATTATAGGACGTTGTATATCATATTTGTTGGTTGTCCTCTTAACCAAAGAGTGTAGAGACACTGGTATGACATACAGGTGAAAGTGTAGTACATTTCACCGAATATGACTCATTTTCGGATACTCTGCTGTCAAGAGTTAATCCGAAAAGATATAGGTATAAGTATCCTTCAAACCTGAAGATCACAACCAGTGACTTGTAAGCAACTCATTGTACTTAGGTATTGGACCACCTGGATTTCTAATCCAGCTATGAAAGGTTACTGGGTGCAGTCAAGTACTTGTGGTAGTCAGTGTGGATCAAAATGGAATTTGACCTATCCGTTAAAAGGAGAAATGCTTGTGTTTCAATTTAGCAAGACCTTGGCCAAGGCACTTCATGTGAAAGTCGCATGATCACTAAAGTGGAAATCACCTTATGGATTTGCTGTTTAAAGTTGACAGGCTCTTAAGTCATCCTTAGCATTTGTGATCAAAAGGATGAATTATACGGTAACTATTTCTTAGGGTTCTTGGAGTTTTCTCAGCAACTCTTCGACCTATCCGGACGTCGGGTTCCATTGCTAGATGGGCACATCGATTAGTATAGAAAGTTGTTCCTATGCTACCGGCTTAGGTTCGAACCTAAAGAGTCACACGCATAGAAGTTTTCTAGGATGATCTATTTGCTGATCAACGATTGAGAATCGTATATGATTTAATTAATCAATTTGATTGATTGAATTATCTCAATTGGGTTAAGTAAATAAGATTCAATTTGGTTTAAGTCTATTAGAAGGACTAGTCAATTTCAAATATTGATTTGAAATTAGACTTGATTTGGATTTAAATAAATTTAGGACTAACCAAATTTGATTTAGGCTAGGATCATGATCTATGTGGCTTCAGTCCAATAAATTCATATCAGCTTAAACCAAAACCTGAACCCAAACCTCTCGCATAAGTATCTCACATCATGAGATAACTAAAATCTGAGAGATTAAATTCACATGTAGAATTTAATATATAACATTAATCTTCTCCAAACGGTTCCGTTGGAATTCTAAAGTGTTAGAATTCATATGGAATAAATGTGCCTCTTTGAGTCAACCAGGTGATAGAATTCTAAGTGTTAGAATTCACATCTCTTTCGTTTTCACCGAACGTCGGAATTAACCAAACACTGCGTCTCTTTGGTTTTCACCGAACGTCGGAATTAACCAAATGCTGCGTCTCTTTGGTTTTCACCGAACGACGGAATTCTAAGTGTTAGAATTCAATGGGCTGGCTAAAATGAGACTATAAATTAGAGGACATCCCTCACCAGATAACAACAACGAAAAGTTATGGATTGAATTTCTAAAGAGTTAGAATAGAAAATCCTGGTGGTATCACCGAAAGTTTGGTGGATCTTGGAAAAAGATTCAAGTGGTAGGATTCAAGATTAGCAAAGTTATTTTTCCACGAGCTAGCACTCCTAGGAATCCGATCATTTGGGGCTTCGCGTGGACGATACTAGAGGCCGAACGATTGAACGGCTGCAGAGCAATAAGGATTTATCTACTGTTCTTAAGGTAAGTGATTTGATCCCTAGATCTTAAGGCAGGCTTCAAGATAAGTAGTATGACTTCTCATCTTGAAGATTAAGATATGATCTTGATGTTTTTATTTATATGCATATTTTAAATCAAACGATCCAATATAAGGTAAAGATATGATCTTGATGCATGTTAGATAGATTAATATGTAATCTTTAAGTTTTCGCATTGATAATTGTTATCAAAATTATTAAAATACATGCCTCAGAGTTTATTTCTCCCTTAAAATGGTATCAGAGCCATAGTTTCGTCTTGATCTAATTTATTGCATGTAAATTAATGCTACTATTAATTTTGTAATCAAAGCTAAAACGGATCACTAGGCTATTCGGTCACATATTGATTAAAAATCTAAATTACCCATTCAACGAGGTATTCTGTGACATATTGCCATGACATTACGGTTCTTTTATTATTGATGCTTAGTCAAAAGATAATTTTAAATTGATCTTTGGCATCAAAACATAAATTACACTCACTCTCAAAAGATGCTTTATATTTGATACATATTGATGTTGTATAAAAGCATGATATTTGCATGTTTAGTATAAAATATAGATATGAGATATGATAGCTTGTTGTCTATGTTATGAAACAGACAAATATTTATGAGAGTCTTATTTAAATATCAAATATTTATTCATAATTTTTTTAGATATGATCTAAATAAAGGAATTATGAGTAGTTAAATAATGCAAATGATGCATGATTCAAAATATATGACATGAAATATATTTAATCTTTTAGGTTAGTTAAATTAGGTCCATAAAGGGTTAGGCCCTAAGGTTTAAATCATATGGACTATAAGAGTATTTGATCAAATCTAAATTGATTAGATTAGGTTAAGGATGCTCTAAATCAAACAATAGTTGTAGTTGATCATGTCCATGTCTTTGATTAAACCAAATGGAAGTAGATTAGGCTCTGTGGTTGAGCATGAATCTCTTAGATGGTCAAATCAAAATTGGTTAACCATATGATGTCAAGGTGAGTTGGAAAGTTGCTCTAGGATCAACGATCGAATAATTTTTAATTGAGAGCTACCCGTATTGATGCGTCTTTAACGAGTTAATGGCATATCCCTCCCATCGATCTCACTTACCTGGTCAATATGGTGAACCATTTATGATTCGGATCATTTACCTGATTCGGGTTGACCCATGCCAGTAAGAAAATCAGTCTGACTGATTTAGGTGCCACTTAACCTGACTTAATCTTCTTTCATTCTACCGATTTCATAGATTCAGTGGGAGAACTTGATTAGTCAATTTATCTTCAGATTATTAAATCCTCTAAAATTATTAGGTCCTTAAAATGAAATAGTTATATGATAACTAGATCATAGCCTCCCATTAAGGTGGGTGATAATGAGTCGATGTCTTGATAATCATTGGAGGCACTCCATGCCTGGTGCTTGTCAACCATCAGAATTATCATTTATTATATGATAAGTCAGCATAACTATTAAATAGACAGTCAGATGGACCGAGCTTCACTCGGGCTTGGTTGTCTATTGATAGGTTACACTGATTATATCATTTAATGGTTGGACCTAACCAGAACTTTCAGTGGAGGCACTCCATGCCTGCTGAAGAGGTACATGGGGCAAAACTGAACACTAAGAATTGTTTGGGGAAATAATTGGTTTTGAACCTACTCTTAGATGCATATGGGTTGGCCAAGCTTCATTTGGGCTTGTATGTAGTATATGTAGATCTTAGTGCCCACTAAAGAATTAAGAATAATTCTTCGAATTGGGTTGTAAAGGCTGCCAATTTGAATAAAATAGTGGGAGAATCTTTAGACTAAAGTCCAAGTCTTTAGACTGAATCAATTTATATACTACTAAACTTTAATTTTTTCTTATGCAGAAAATGGCTCCTAATTTATCATTAAGGTCCCTATTGGATAGTGACAAGTTGAATGGTTTAAATTTCAATAGCTGGTTTAGAAAACTCAAGATCGTCCTTGAGCATGAGAGGATTCTATATATTCTGAATAATCCTACACCAAAGATACCTGATGCAAACACCCAAAGTTCTGAGAAAGACACTTATCAGAAGTGGCTCAGTGATAGAACTAGCGTGCGTTGCATCATGCTAGGAGCAATGAATGATGAATTCGGTTGCCGGTTCGAGAATGCTTAGCCAGAAGAAATCATTCAAGCGTTGAATGAATCTTTCAGCACACCCGACGACATTGAAAGGCACAAGACTAGTTGTGCTATTTTTAATGCTCGAATGAGGGATGGATCTCCTGTCACTTATCATGTATTGTACATGATTGAGAAGATAGAACTCTTAAGCAAGCTCGGCTTTCTCCTACATAAGCAGTTGGGAAAAGATGCGATCATGAATTCCTTGCCTCCATCCTTCCGACCTTTCTTTACTCGTTTTTGAATGACAAAGCCTGCAGTCAACTACCACGGTTTGTTGGGGTTGTTACAAAACTTTGAGAAGGACAACCAGCTCTCTAAGGGTTTGGTTAATGTGGTTGAAGGATCTAAGGTAGGGCATCAACCCTTTGGGAAAGGGAAGAAGAAAAAGAATAAGAAAAAGGTGCAACATACTAGGACATCGATAAGGGGTCAGATATAGAAGAAGAGAGTTGATAAAAGTCAAGCTGAATGCTTTCATTGCAAGATGGCAGGGCAATGGAAGAGGAACCGTCCTCTTTACATTGCCACACTTGATCCAAACAGGCCAAAGAAGAAAAAGGGACAAGATGTTGTTCAATAAGGTATTTATATGATAACACCTTGTAATTTTTCTGTATATAATAATCAGACCTGGGTATTGGATACCGGAAATCCTTTTAACATTTGCAATTCATTGCAGGGACTACATGTCACTAGAAGATTTGAAGACAATGAAAGATTCCTTAATATCGGCGATGGAAAATTAGTTCCAGTTCTGGCATTAGGAGTTCTTGAAATAGTTTTCAATAGAAATATCATTGTACTAAATGATTGTCATTTTTGCCCAACGTTCTTGTTGAACGTAATTTCTGTAGGCCTTCTGGCTAAAAGTCATTATGAAATTTCAATAAAAGATGTTACTTTGAATATCATTATGAATGGAGTCACTGTAATGATTGGGCATTTATTTAATGACATTTATATATTATCACAGCCTGTAAATGTAGTGTACAAATCAAGTAAGCACCCTAGAATAACTGATGTCACAGATATTTATCTTTGGCACCATCGGCTGGGTCATATCAACAAGAAAGATTAAACAGGTTAACCCAGGAGGGCATCCTTCGAGTTGATGATTATGAATCATTAACTACCTGTGAATCTTGTCTTCTTGGTAAAATGACCAAGTCATCTTTTACTGGAAAAGGTGAAAGAGCCAAAAAGCTATTGGGTCTAGTGTATACTGATGTATGTGGACCAATGAGCACTTGTGCCAAAGGTGAATATTACTACATCATTACTTTTACAGACAACCTTTCTAGGTTCGGTTATGTCTATCTTATGAGATATAAATCTGAATCGTTTGAAATGTTCAAACTATATCATACAGAAGTAGAAAAACAAATAGAAAAATGTATTAAGACCCTTCGATCAAATCGAGGAGGCGAATACCTTTCAAATGACTTTGTGGCATATCTAAGGAAGAACGGGATTCTCTCCCAATGGACTCCTTTAGGAATACCGCAGCATAACGGTATGCCAGAAAGAAGGAATCGAACTCTGTTAGACATGATTCGGTCCATGATGGGTTTGCAAGCTTGCCAATATCATTTTGGGGATATGCATTAGAATCAGCTTGTCATATTCTCAATAAGATTCCAGGTAAGTCTGTTTCTAAAACTCCATATGAGATGTGGTATGGACATAAACCAGTTATCACCTATCTGAGAGTCTGGGGGTGTTCGGCTTATGTGAAATATACAAAATCAGACAAACTTAAACCCAAATTTGACAAATATTTTTTTATCGGCTATCTGAAAGAAACCAAAGGATATTACTTCTACAATATTGAAGAAAAAAGTTATTCATTAGTAATAGAACAATTTTTCTTGAAAAGGAGTTCCTTAGTGAAGGAACAAATAGCTCTAATGTTGAACTTGAGGAAGTTCATCAAGTAGAATGAACAACACAAACCTTTGAACCCTTAGAATCTGAGTTAATTAGATCAAACTCAAAACCCATTTTAGATGCACCATTAAGGCGATCTGGTAGAGTACCACATTAACCGGACAGATACTTAGGTTTCTTGGTTCAGAACGAAGATCCTATTGAGCTCGATGAGAACAACGAGGATCCGATCACCTATATGGATGCTATGCAAAGGATGACTCTGACAAATGGCTTGAAGCCATGAAATCCGAACTTCATTTCATGAAGGAAAATAATGTATGGACATTAGTTGACCCACCCGAAGGGATAAAACCCATAGGGTGTAAGTGGGTTTTTAAGAGGAAAAGAGGCGCAGACGGAAAGGTAGAAACCTACAAAGCACGTCTGGTTGCCAAGGGATATCGTCAACGTTATGGTATTGACTATGACGAAACGTTTTCTCTTATGGCAATGCTGAAATCCATTCGGATTATGCTAGCTATAACAGCACACTTAGATTATGAAATTTGGCAGATGGATGTTAAAACCGCTTTTCTAAATGGTAATTTAGAAGAACATGTGTATATGATTCAGCCTGAAGGTTTTATATCTGAAGACGAGTCTAAAGTGTATAAGCTACAAAAGTCCATTTATGGACTTAAGCAAGCATCTAGGAGTTGGAACATACGATTTGATAATGTGATCAAATATTATGGCTTTGTTAAGACTAAAGAAGAACCTTGCATTTATAAATGGGCTAACGGTTCCGTTATTGTATTTCTTGTATTATATGTGGATGATATTCTCTTAATCGGAAATGATATCCCTGCATTACAAGGAAAAAAGACATGGTTATCATCACAATTCTCCATGAAAGACCTGGGAGAAGCCTTCGACATCCTAGGGATGAAGCTCTATAGAGATAGATCTAAGAGGATGCTTGGTCTATCCCAATCTACGTACATTGACACCGTGCTAAAGAGGTTTAGCATGGAGAATTCCAAGAAAGGCTATCTTCCGATAGGCCATGGAATTCATCTTTCTAAGAAAGATTATCCGACAACACCTAATGAAAGAGAACGTATGAGTCGAATTCCATATGCTTCGGCAGTGGGATTGATTATATACACCATGACATGTACAAGACCAGATATGGCATACTCACTAGGAGTAGTGAGTAGATACCAATCTGATCCAGGAGAAAAATACTGGCAAGTTGTTAAGACAATCCTTAAGTATTTGAGAAATACTAAGGATCAGTGGTTAGTCTATGGAGAGTCTGATTTGAAACTTGTTGGATATACTGATTCCAGTTTCCAATCAAATCATGATGATAGCAAAAGTGTGTTGGGTTTCGTGTTTATCCTAAATGGTGGAGCTGTTTGCTGAAAAAGTTCCAAGCAACATACAGTGGCAGATTTAGTGTGCGAAGCAGAGTACATCGCTCATCAGATGCCGCGAAAGAAGCTGTGTGGCTGCGAAAGTTTATCTTCGAGCTTGGAGTGGCACCTTCCATTGATGGACCAGTCCGGTTGTACAGTGACAGCACTGGTGCCATAGCTCAAGCAAAGGAACCACGAGCACATCAGCGCACCAAGCACATACTGCGCCGGTTTCATCTTATTCGAGAGATTATAGAACGAGGTGACATAAATCTTCAGAAGATTGACGAAAAGGAAAACCTAGGCGAGCCATTTACTAAAGCACTCAGCATCAAGGAGTTTGACGACTATAAGTTAAAGATGGGTATTAGATACTGTAATGAGTGCTTTAGGCTAAGTAGGAGTTTGTTGGGAATTGTATCCTAAAGCCAATCATTTGATGATTATGCTAATGTAAATTACATATAAATTGATATATTAATAAAAGTTATTTGGCAGTTTATTCATTACAAGAACATCTTCTTAAAACTCCTAATAGCAATGAAGCCCTCAGGATCTTCCTTCATGATAAGGGATGATATATCTTTGAAGGTCCTCAAAAGAGTTTGCGACCAAATAATATATTATGATAGGGTCATAGTACTATCAATTATAGGACGTTGTATATCATATTTGTTGGTTGTCCTCTTAACCAAGGAGTGTATAGACACTGATATGACATACCAGTGAAAGTGTATGAGTACATTTCACCGAACGTGACTCATTTCCGGATACTCTGCTATCAAGAGTTAATCTGAGAAGATATAGGTATAAGTATCCTTCAGACCTGAAGATCACAACTAGTGACTTGCAAGCAACTCATTGTACTTAGGTGCCGGACCACCTAGATTTCTAATCCAGCTACGAAAGGTTACTGGGTATAGTCAAGTACTTGTAGTAGTCAGTTGTGAATCAAGATGAAATTTGACCTATCCCGTTAAAAGGAGAAATACTTGTGTTTCAATTTAGCAAGACCTTGGCCAAGGCACTTCATATGAAAGTCACATGATCACTAAAGTTGAAATCACCTTATGGATTTGCTGTTTATAGTTGACAGGCTCTTAAGCCATCCTTAGCATTTGTAGTCAAAAGAATGAATTATATGGTAATCGTTTCTTAGGGTTCTTGGAGTTTGCTCGACAACTCTTTGACCTATCCGGATGTTGGGTTCCATTACTAGATGGGCACATCGATTAGTATAGGAAGTTGTTCCTATGCTACCGGCTTAGGTTCGAACCTAGAGAGTCACACGCATAGAAGTTTCGTAGGATGATCTATTTGCTGATCAACGATTGAGAATCGTATATGATTTAATTAATCAATTTGATTGATTGAATTATCTCAATTGGGTTAAGTAAATAAGATTCAATTTGGTTTAAGTCTATTAGAAGGACTAGTCAATTTCAAATATTGATTTGAAATTAGACTTGATTTGGATTTAAATAGATTCAAGACTAGCCAAATTTAATTTAGGCTAGGACCATGATCTATATAGGTTCATTCCAATAAATTCAGATCAGCTTAAACCAAAACTTGAACCCAAACCTCTTGCATAAGTATCTCACATGATGAGATAACTAAAGTCTTAGAGATTAAATTCACATGTAGAATTTAATGTATAACATTAATCTTCTCCAAACGGTTCCATTGGAATTCTAAAGTGTTAGAATTCATATGAAATAAATGTGCCTCTTTGAGTCAACCAGGCGATGAAATTTTAAGTGTTAGAATTCATATCTCTTTCGTTTTCACCGAACGTCGGAATTAACCAAACGCTGCATCTCTTTGGTTTTCACCAAACGTCAGAATTAACCAAACGCTGCGTCTCTTTGGTTTTCACCGAACGACGGAATTCTAAGTATTAGAATTAAATGTTCTGGCTAAAATGAGACTATAAATTAGAGGACATCCCTTACCAGATAACAACAACGAAAAGTTATGGATTGAATTTCTAAAGAGTTAGAATAGAAAATCCTAGTGGTATCACCGAAAGTTTGGTGGATCTTGGAAGAAGATTCAAGTGGGAGGATTCAAGATCAGCAAAGTTATTTTTCCACGAGCTAGCACTCCGGGAATCCGATCATTCGGGGCTTCGTGTGGACGATACTAGAGGCCGGATGATTGAACGGCTGCAGAGCAATAAGGATTTATCTACTGTTCTTAAGGTAAGTGATTTGATCCCTAGATCTTAAAGCAGGCTTCAAGATAAGTAGTATAACTTCTCATCTTGAAGATCAAGATATGATCTTGATGTTTTTATTTATATGCATATTTTAGATCAAACGATCCAATATATAAGGCAAAGATATGATCTTGATGCATGTTAGATAGATTAATATGTAATCTTTAAGTTTCCGCATTAATAATTATTATCAAAATTATTAAATATACATGCCTCGGAGTTTATTTCTCCCTTCAGGATGATCATGGGATTCATCTTCTGGCATAGGATATAGTCTGTATGCCTATACACGAAGGTAGTCTGGGTATCCGGTCTCTGACAGTTCAGAGAGAGGCACTATTTGCTCGTCACGCTTCGCGGTTTTTACTTGACCCATACCGTTTTTGAAGTTCTTTCATGCGGGCTAGATATGAAGACTGGACCACCTCTACAAACTTTTAGCATTCTCCTGGATAGTCTTCTTTTTGGAAGGAGGTTTATCGGCGTGCCCCGACTATCATTAGTAACACCTCGTGGATGATAGGAGATGGCTCCTTGGTTGATGTTGTTCGGGATAGGTGGATTGCTGACCTCCCCCTCTCTCGATGGCCTACTTTTCCTGCATTGATATTCCTAGCAGGATGAGGGTTAAGGATTTGATCTTTCAAGATTCCTCTGGCTGGCATACACCTCTACGGTTACCCATTTCTTTGGTAAGGAGCTATCCCATCGAATCCTCGCCATTTCACTCATTTCGGGGAATGTTACTAACATCAGACTATGGCGTAGATCTTGTATGCCTTGGGCTCCTACCAGGGACTTGATGAGTATTTACAGGCCTCCTTCGCAACGTATGATGAAAGCTGGGTGGGTTTGGAAGCTCTCTATTCATCCCAGGGTTTAGCTCTTTGTGTGGAAGCTTTTGTGGGATTGTATTCCTACCTGTTCCCTACTCTCTGGTAAGGGCTTCCTCATCCAGACTACTTGCCCTTTGTATGGACAAAAGGAGGAGACTACCGATCACGTTATCTTTACTTGCCCCAGAGTTAGGGGGATATGGCAGAAGGTGGGCTATGGCTGTAGAGCCGATGATGTGGGTTCTCTGAGATCCTCTTTTTTACATGTTCTTTAGTGGAGTAGTTAGCAGAAGGCTGGCCTATGGGCTACGACAGCTTACCAGATCTGGCTATCACAGAATCTTCTTATCTTCACTGACGAGTCCATACCTTCCCTCGGAATTGTACGGAAAGCCAGGTTTTTATCGATCGATTTCTCTCTCCATTGAAATGCTCCTGATTGACAGCCCTGGCCACTGCGAATCCCCTGCTACTTCGACAGCGGACTGGCATACGGTCTTTATTTCTTCGGAGCCTTCCTCTATGGTTTGTCAAAATTAACTTTGATGGGAGTGTTTGAGATAGGCTTGTCGGCTCTGCTTTTGTAATTCAGGGGCCTGATGGAGCTTTGCTGGTGGCAGGTGGCTTCGGCATTCTTGACTCCTCAGTCCCTTCGATCGAACTCGATGCAACCTGGGCCGATATTTTCTATGCTATTAGGATTCTGTATGTCCATAACCTGATTATTGAGGGCGACTTTCTTACAGTTATCCGCTGGATTCAGAAGGATAGCTGCTATTAAGCACCCGTCAATCCTCTGCTCCTCGACATATGGGCTAGTCTGCGGGATGTAGACAGTGTTCAGATCCGTTATGCCTATCATGAAGCCAATTCTGCGGCTAATTGGGTAGCGACGGCTGTAGCTCATCATGTGGGTTTTTGGGTTTGGAAACAGGATGACCCCTGTCCTTCTTCTTAATCAAATATTGTATTCTGATTTATCTGGACTGACTTGCACTAAAGTAGTGTGATCATCCCTTTGTATATAAAAAAAAAAGCTTTTATTCTGCACCATTCCTATAAGATAAAAGAAATGAAGTATGTTAGCCCGGCCATATTTAAATATGAAAAAATAACAACTAAAGCTTGAGATAAAAAAGCATGCAGAATAAAAGTTGAGGCAAGCTCAAACTAGTCCCTAGCATAGCTGCCTTAATCACTAATTTAAAGATTTTTAGCAGGCTCCATCCGAACCGAGCTAATGCCTTTTCTTCGTCGATTAAAGGAGAGATAAAAAGTTGGTCGATCGAAAAAATAAATAAGAACTTTAATTTTCTTCCACTTGTGGATAAAATGATTATTTAAGAAGAATCTTTGACCAATCCAAGTAGAGACAACGAATCCAACACGAAAGGCATCAACACATAGCTATGATCTCATTGAATACCTTCCTTACCCTTTTTGCTCATGATGGCATTCACTATAAGATTGTATATTAGCTTGTCCTGCAAGGAAGAGTCTGGTTTATTAATGGACATAATAGCTATCGGGCCCTAAAACAGACAGCTAGTTAATATCATTTGGACCATAAGTAGAACTTGTGGGGACATGGCATTGATATTTAGGTCAAAATCAGTGGCCTAAGTTTCTGTGACTTTGATGATGTAGCGTTGAATGACAAGACTTGATGCCATGGTCCTCGATCTTCTTCCTTTAAGCATCTGAATATATGGGCTTGCTGGTTGTATGGCTCTCATTAGGTTACGTTGGTGGGTGAACTGTTTTTGTTTGAAGATGGATACGAGGACAACATTTTGATGTAGCCCTTGTGCTATTTATATAAATAACAATAAAAAAATTTTAAAAAATAAAGTATACTTGTGGTCCTCAAATTTTCACTCAATATTCATTTTCAAATCCAATACTTATGCTCGTTTGGATGAAGAGAAAACTAGGAAGAAAAAAAAAACGAAGGAAGAAAAAATGGAGGGAAGAGAAAAGCGGAGAAAAAATATTTTTTTTTCTTTCTGTTTGGATGAGTTTGGATGAGTGGGAAGAAAATAAAGATGAGAGAAAAGTTAATAATTTACAATGACAATATCCTTAGTATAAATGATTAAAAAAATGCATCGTCGGTTGTTTTTTTGGAAGGATCAATATTGGAATGAAAAAAAATGAAATAGCACTTTTGAGTTTTCTCTCCGAAATCTCTTCAGTTTCGGAGAGAAAACTTTTATGTGGGGCCCACCACTTTTTTCTTCTCTTTTCTTCCTCTAGTTTTCTTTCCTCCCTACTTTTCTCTTCATTCAAACAAGGTAAATTTCATTTCTCTCCTGTTTTTTCTCCTAGTTTTTTTTCCTTCTTAGTTTTCTCTCCATCCAAAGAGAGGCTTAGTGTTACAATTTAGCAACGTTCCATTACATGGTGACAACTATAATTGATGAAATAATCATTTTGCCATTCTAAAGTAAATACATGGATGATCACTTCTAGCTTACCTTAAATACTAACTTACCACATATAGTGTAAATAATGCTCTATGTGTTTGCTTTGTATGACATCAATTTTATTATCAATTTTAATTAATCTTATGTAACGAGATATCAAAAATAAAATATTTTTTAAATATGAAGAATTAAATTATAACAATTGAAAGTTTAAAGATTAAAATGAATTTGAATGAAATGTTGAGGTCTAAAAATATAAGACCACTGTTTCCTATTATTTCTTGTCACAACAAACCGTTATAATACACAAATAATGCTTTCTATTTTCTCTTGTACTTTTAATTAAATAATATATATTTTGAATTTCAAACTTTTCCTCAAGAGATTCTTTTCAAAAGTGATCGAGGGGCGCCAAAAAAATGTTATTATCTAATAATAAACACTAACAAATAAATAATACCATTATTTTTTATTATTGTTAACTATTATTTCTGATTACATCATAGCCGCACTATTTTTGACTATTTTAATATTAATTTTAATTTTAAAAGTTACAACAAAACTTTGAGATAAATAATAGCTATTGTAACCATTATAATAATCATAATGCATTATTTCAAACCATCGCCCCTACAAGATTGTGTTGCATGGAAGCATAAAAGTGACTATGACAAGCCCATTTATCTTGCGTTTCATGCCCAGCAATCTTCTCGCTTCAGTTCCCAGCCATTTAACAATTCAGGAAGACAGGCCCTGAAATAATCTATTCACCTCTAAGAATTTAGTTTTTGCCCTACAAGGGGACTCATTATTATGCCTTCAACCAAGGAGTATGGTTAGCCTCTAGCTTAGATCTTATTTGATATTACTTTTATTTTTTTAAAAAAAATAAAATTATATAATTAATATAAAATATGATGGGTGCTATCGTTGTTTTAGAGGTATACTAGCATTCAATCAAGTGTATTTTCTCTCAAATCTGATCAGATTATAATTGAATAATGAGATCTTACATTGGTAATTCAAGCCATTACATCTAAAACTACTTGCACACCAAAACTCTATCAAGTGATCAAAATTTAAACAACTTAAATAATCCTTTTTCACTTAATTGTGCCATACAAATGGGGCTAATGAAACACACACCATGGAGTAAAACTAAGCCAGTGGCAGCCTTGGGGACTCAAACCGCCAAACTCATCAAAATCTCCTTAACCACTTGATATCAGCCACTTGGTAATGGATCAATTTGGAATATATAGGAAATATAATTAAAACAAACAATGTACATTTTAATCTACAAATAAATGTGAATCAGGATGACTTTACCCTCAATTCTCAGGTTTCTTTGGAAGCTCTGACCTCAATTGCATCAACAGCCTACCCAAATAATTTAAGCCTTCTCCCTCCCGGCCTCCACCCCAAAAGAGATCATGGGGTGACGCTTCAACAAGAACGGAGCCTGCAGTTGAACATAGCATAGACTCCAAGTGATGATGCATTGAAAATTTGCATTTTAAAGCCCTGTACATGACTTCGATCTTGATGGATTCCCAGTCAGGTCGAACCTGGATGGACTGAGATGTAAGAATGATGCTTGAAGTGTGACAGAATAAACAGGGTAAAGTTGCCAGGAAAATAAACAAAGAGGACACTATCTTAGAAGATGCATCATGATGGATTAGGCAATGAGATCAGAGAAATGATCTAGTTCTGAACCATGGTAAGCATTGACAGTTATTTCACAATCACTGCCTGTAATATACCTGAAGATATTTCAACACTCATCCCTAAAAAAATCACCCCTAAATAAGAAACAAAATTATTTTACCAGAAGATATCCATAATGCTGTTAATTTGTTGGAATAAACTACTGTACTCCATTGTAATGGCTACAACACCTTAGTCATGCAGATATAACTAAATTCAAGTAGGTAGGTCATGATATTATTCTAGACAAAAAAATCTGTCCTAAAACTAAAATGAACCACAATGGTTTCAGGCCAGGTCTCTATGCAGCCACATGGAGAAGGGAAAACTGTTCTCTACCATCAAAGAAAAATTAATATCCAGAACAAAGGCATTTATTTAGAATAGTCAATCTCTTTACGAATCAGAAAATTGAAAGCTATCTGCGAAACCCAGTCCCCTTCAAGTTTCTGCATCCGAGGGGGAAAAAAAAAAAAGAAGGAAAAAAAAATCCCCACATGCACATTCGTAACCAGCAAAGGAACTAGGCAGCATCTTTAATCAGTACTTACAGGTAACGTAACTGAAACAACAAGTTAATCAGTGTTTGAATCACTGCAGAGAAATAAGTCAATTTAATGGGCAATATCTTATGCACGTGATATCAGTAGGCCTTTATATATGTGAGATACGGCACAAGTGCAAATGTATCCATGTACAGATGACTATTGACAACTCTATAATAGTGTATTCCCTTCTCAACGTTGTGAAAAATAGAAAACCAAGAGTCTACTCTTTAAACATTGAAAAGTGTGGTGTGGTGTAATATTTCTTTGCATATTAAGTAATAAAGTTATAATATAGGCTGGAATTTTTTCCCCAGAAAAAAAAAGCAATTTTAAATTGGTTTCCATATATGAGGCACATATCAATGGTCATCTCTTCTTCAAACAACATCTTAGAAGTGTTCCCTAATATAGCCATTAAGGGATGTTAATAATTAGCTCAAAGTTCGGTAGTGAGATTACAAGTGAAGTTTAGAGATGCTCTAGGCTGTTTTCACCATAAGCCATGTTTTAAATCCCACAAGCCAGTGGGCATCCCATCCATTTCTTGTGAGAAAATGAGATTAGGATGAGGGTGGGACTTCAAAATCCACTCATGTGGGAAAAGAAGAAAGAAAGGAAAGCTAAAAAAAAAGAAAGAAAGAAAGAAGGAAAGAAGGAAACAAAAGAAGGAAAAGAAAAAAACAAAGAAATAAATAAAGAAAAGAAGAGAGATAGAGAATGTCTCTTGAAACACTGCCTAGACAACAGCTAGAACAAAGCAAAACAGTAGAACATCCTCTTCCATCAAAAAATTGAGACATCGTAAAGGATCTTGGTCTTTAATATAACATGCATACTTCTAAGCTTCACTTTAAACAAGTTTTATTTATATTTTTAGTACATTTATGAAAAACATGGTGTGATTATTACAAATAATTCTATTTTCCTATCTATTTTTGAATTTATGATGCGCAAGAATGTTAAATTGCATAATATTTTCATTCTTATATGAAAAAATATTTTTACAGTCTTTTGTTTTATAAATAAGTCTTTATTTTTAAGGTTCTTAATGAGAATAATTAAGTGATTTGAATCCATGAAGTAGAAAGAATGCATTTTCTCCCATTTATGCGACTTAACACCCAAAACACCTAATCCACATGGGAGGTATGCCTCCACTTGTAAAAGGGCTCAGACCCACCCTTCTCTCTCTTCATTCGGAAAGCCTAGGAGTTTCAAGTAGGTTTGATCTTTTGTTTCCTTAAAGATTGAAGTAGGTTTCTCTAACTCTCTTCTTGATTCACTTGTTGGTTTGTGCCTCACTAAAATTCTAGAAGCGGGATCTTTCAATAGTTTTTTCTTACCAGCATGACTATTGCTTAGTCTTTTGTATTCTGAGGCTTGATCGTTCATGTATAATGTTGTCTACATAAATTTCAACATTCCTATTTCCCATTCTATTGTGTTTGAAGCTCAACCATTCATGTCTAATGCTGTCTATAGAATTTCAGCATATTTATTTCTCAATCTTTTGTGTTCTGAGGCTCAATCTTTCACGTAAAATGCTGTCTACAGAAATTCAGCATGCCCACTCTCAGTCTTTTGTGTTTGAGGCTCAATTATTCATGTATAATACTGTTATAGAATTTTCAGCATATATATTTCTCAATCTTTTGTGTTCTGAGGCTCAATCTTTCATGCACGATGCTGTCTACAGAAATTTCAGCATTCATATTGCCAATTCCTTGTGTTTCAAGGCTCAACATTCATGTATGATACTGTCTATAGAAGTTTCAGCAATGCCTGCATCTCATTCTTTTGTATTTTGAGGCTCAATTACTCATTATAATGCTGTCTATTAAGAATTCCAGCATGCTTATAGATTGTTTGCATAAGATCCTTAATGAGAAAGGCTTTTTATTCTCTATTTTGGGTTGCCTCTATGTTTTTGGTTTGATACTTGAATGATTTGGTTACTCCTGTAAAAAATTTCGAATTCATGATCCTTGTAAAAAAGTTTTATATTTAGTTTTAAAACAGATGAGTTCTCAGGGTTCGTAAAGGAAACGAAATGACATGTGAAGTGAGTAAACTATGGCATTCATGAATTTTTTAAAAAGGTTAAAAATCCAAGGAGGGTTGAACACATTTTGGATGAAAGATCCTAAACTGCCGGTGGATATTAATGACTCCTTGTGCAGGCGAGAGATGGAATAGTCTGACCAGTGTAAAAATGGGCCAGGTTTTGTTGATTTTGAAAGTTGGGAATAATGCTTGAAACTGAGTAACATGACTGTTTGGGCAAGGAATTAGTTTAAGCTCACTTGATCTCATCATGTTTTATGTATATACAATTTTTTAAGATAACTTTGTTGCCTGCTTGTAAAATTTGACTCTCCACTCATCTCGTATTTCATAAGTATTAGATTCTTGTTTCTCAACAAGCCATGCTTCCTGATGCTTATGGATGCAAATTCCAACCATCAAGGTCTTAAAAGTGATGTTACCAAAAAAAATAAGTTTCCTCCATATCTTATTGTGCTTGCTAAAAACTTTAGTTTCAATGCATTGTTGGACACAACTTTCTTAAATGTATTTATTTTGGCAAAGCTCTCATGTCCCCAGGTTGTGATAGAATTGGGAGCTATGAGTGAGCCCACTAGGCAATGTTTTGCTTACCCTATTTCTCCTTTAACAGGTTTGGAGAAGAGATGACAAATGAGCTGGGAAAGTACATGTTGTTATGCTGTTGGGAGTCTTGTGGGTGCACCTACTATTTGGCAAATATAGGAGGATTTCTTACATTTTGGTTTGACAATTTTAAGGACGTAAAAGTTTGGCCTTCCAATAAAGAGTATGTTTTTTTAAGGACAAAATTTTGATGATGTATTTGAATTACATTTATGTAAATGTTAAACAGCAAATCTGCATCACTACTAACTTGACTTTACAACTATTTTATTTGAAAACAGATCTCTCCAAAACAATTTCAAAGTTCGCTTTTATATTGAAACAATTTTCAAATTTGATAGGGCTTGTCCCTGTTAGTAATGAATTAATATTTCTTTGGAAATCCTTTAAGGGAATGTTCACAGCTGAATATTGCTGACAGGTTCAAGATTTTGTCTAGTGACCATGCTTTGACTATGTTCATGATGCTGAAAATTTTTGATTTTTAGGATAAATGCAGTACATATAACCAATTCTGACAAATGAAGACCTTGAGGCCAGATTTGTTGTGGCAATAATTTTTTGTTCGATTGATCTAGAAGAATATCTAAATTGCTTGGATGAGTCTAGCAGGTCACCTATGAAATTAAAGGCCTTTACAGATATCCCATTCTAAATTTTACTTGGAAATATATATTTCCTATGAACATTTATGAATCTAGTTTAAATTGAACCAAATTTCACATGAACTAGAGCTCTATATTTTTAGTGAGGGATTTTTGAATCCAAACTGGATTAATTTTCAGTTCTTTGAAATTGTCTCTTACCAACATGTGTAAGAAAACTTGTGGCCATTGAGTACCTCACCATATTTCAAATGATTTGAAAGTTAGAACCCAAATCAAATAATTGGTAACCTTATTAAAAGAGTCCAACAACTCATACCTTATTCAATTTAGATCTAATAGGGTATGGCCGGTCATAACCCCAAGTCAAGGGGCATGACACAACCCCATCCCGTGGGATTTAAAACATGGGTCATGAGAAATCTTTGATTAGTTTACTCAAGTTAGGGGCTTTAGATTTTGAAATGAAGAATCTCCATTTTCTTCCTTCTCCACTTCTTCTGCTTGCTTTTAGTCCATCATTGTGCACCACTATCTTAGCTACTAGCCATTTTGTCAGATGAAGGCACTGGTGAGGTTGCAGGTAATGTTTCAATGTCTGTTGCAAACTCAGGATTATATTGCCTTCATTCAGGTGTTGGTAGGCTTATGGATACTAGGGGGTGCTATATGGAGGCCAAAATTTCCATGGGGCTCATAAATAGTGTTACTTTTGACACTTGCCACAGGTGCCTGGTGTCCAGTTAGTCAATCACCTTTTTCTCTTCTTTTCCTACTCATCAACACTCACTCCTATGGGAAATAACAAGCAGATATGGTCATCAACATCCAAACAGCCTCTAGACACCTACGTTAGAAGATGAAACCAAACCTTCTCTTCAGCAGAGAGAGCTATCAAACAATGCTCAATCCATAAAGAAAATGTAAAAGGAATAGAAAACAATTTCCTAAGATCATAAGCGTGCTTATAGAGAAGTCTTTGAAGCTTTAAGGAGGTATAAGGGAAGGGAATAAAAACAGTGATAGTCATACATGGTATCAATGAAACAAACCAGGCAAACTAGTAACTGGGTTTTACCATTTAAATGACTTGTAATTTTCTGTTGAGATATGGTCTATCAGCAGAGTATACCCACTAAATGAAAAATACTAATCAAGACGCCAAAATGAGTTACTAAGAATAAAACAACTCCAAATAAAGTTATAACTTGCAACTAACCGATAAAATTTTGTTAAGAGCTTTAAGGAGGTATAAGGGAAGGGAGTAAAAACAGTGATAGTCATACATGGTATCAATGAAACAAACCAGGCAAACTAGTAAATGGGTTTTACCATTTAAATGACTTGTAATTTTCTGTTGAGATATGGTCTATCAGCAGAGTATACCCACTAAATGAAAAATACTAAGCAAGACGCCAAAATGAGTTACTAAGAATAAAACAACTCCAAATAAAGTTATAACTTGCAACTAACCGATAAAATTTTGTTAACTTGACAAACACTGTTGACCTTTTTCCTATTAGCATAAGCTTTTGAGGTCGGTTAGTCATTCAACATGGTATCAAAGCCAAGAATGCTGGGGGTCAGGAGTTGAGTTCCCCCCATGCTAGTTAATTGTTTGAATAGCAGGTTGCATGCGGTGTTTGCCTTTCCCAATCAACTTCAGCCTTTGGGGTTAATTGGTTACTCCACAAGTTTTACATGGAGCCAAAGTTTATATACTTCTTTTATGTGGGCATTTTCTTGTTAGGTTCATGTCGGTCTTTGCTCAAATTCAATTTGGAATTCTTTTGGTTTTGTTGAAGCATGATTGATTATCTAATTAAATTTGGGTTTGGATCAAAGATCGTGTACCAAGACAGGTTTTTATTTTGGTTCAGATACCAAAAAAAATGCACTATGGAGAATGACTTGAGTTTCGGAAGGCAGTTCCTCAAGCCTCGTGATGAAGTTAACTGATTAAAGCAGCAGGGAAGGACAGAATGATTAGAAAGAAGAGGAAGCACCTACATTTATCATAATAATTTTTTTGTCAGCGATCATTTACATTATCTCCACCATTTGAATCTTAAGTAGGATCCAGAATGCACCTACAGACACTACAGGTTCATAACCCAACAGTAATGAAAGACCAACATGTAGAACTGAAGGGAGGGACAGGTGACGGGAATGAGGTAGAGAAGGAAACATTAATATTTATTTATGTGTTTTCCTTTTTGATATATATATATTCTTGTTTTTAATCTTTCCTCTTTTCACCTCTTTGCATTGGTTTATGATGTATATCTCTTCTTTTTAACCGAATTAGAAAACCACGGCCATCTGTAGGCAAAGACATGGAGGTAGCAGCTTACAACTCGACTAAAAACAAGGGGTCATGGCTCCATGAATAGCAGTCAGCCATTCAAGTGTTCTGTCATTTAGATCTGAGCCAACATCAGAACAAGGGGCTACAACTGATTTTGATCTCAATTAAGACAGAAAAAAGGTCAAACTCAAAAAAAAAAAAAAATCTATTAAAACAAAAACAAATAATTAAAAACCCCTAAGCCTCAACAAAAGGCAAAAAATCATATGAAGGCAAACTAACCTAAAAATATGCTCCTCCAGGATCAAATCAGAATCTTTTGTCCTAAAACTGCAAATCCTCCTGGATTGCATCAATAATTATAGAACTATTTCTACCAGAGGAAGGATTCATTATTGCTTTGTAGATTGGTTAAAATTGCAACTTCTACCCTTGGACCAGGACTCATACCCATTAATTTTACGAAAAGGCAATGTGATTGGTCTTCAGAAATAATAATGCATCATGGTAGATCAAAAAGGTCTTGATTCACATAAAGAATGAGAATGATGTTAAAAGTAGTAATATGATAGCCTAGCAAAATGGAATGACACCCCTATTACCAGTGTAGAGCATACCAGTTCAGGATGTTCTCTCTGCAATTTCCTCCCTGTGCGTGCTGCTTCCTCAGGGCTCTTTGCTGACTTGATTTGCTCAACAAAGTCCCTTGCCAGTGGACTATCAATGCCCACAAACTTGTGTGCCTGCAAAGTGAAAGCACTTCAAGTACCGTTTGTAAATTGCATAAGAAATTACATATGACAATATTTTAAAATACCAACCATCACTAACTGTTTCAGTAGTAATGCAAATTGTGAACAAATAATGTGCAGTTACATATCTAGTCTATAAGAGTTTACCTGATAATAATGTTCCACACTTGACCACATAGAGTAAGTCCCATCTTCGTCAGGCATCCGCACAGGATGAGGAGAAAAGTTGGAGAATGCTCCATACGGATCCCATGTCTTATAAAAGGATATGATTTTTGTCTCATAAGGAGAAACTGTAGGATCAAGAGCTGAAGTTTCATCAGCTTGAGGAATTACAGGTGAAAGATGAGGGATGGGCTGAAGAAATCCACTTATAAGCATGTCTGGTCCAATCTGTGATCAATGAGAAAAATCTAAGTAACACTATCCAAAACATCTTTGATGTTAAAACGTAGAGGACAGGAAAAAAAATAAGCTGGGAGTCCACCAAGTCAACAGAAAAAGAGATCATGGGAAAAGGAACAGATTCTCATTGTTCTACTAACACGGCTTCATCCCTTGGCTACTTACAATCAAAATTTCCCTCATGCTTACCATTTTCTTCCTTCCATTTTCAGCCTTCTCTTTTACGCACATTTTTCCATTCCTGCTCCTCTACTACCTACACGAATCTCCTGTCCAAATAGACCGTCCCCTTGACTGTAGCTATTGCTTTACTTCTTAGAATTGTGGCAATGGCATTCCACCCTCTAGGGTACAAAGGTGGAGTTGGATTGTGCTAATTAAGAGGGTATGTCCGTAATACATGATGGCTCATCTCATTGTCATCATATGGAGTCATTTGCAGCATTATTCCAAAGATTTCAGAGCATGATAGATGTGGCACCAAGCAAATGAAATAGTGACTAATTGTCAAACTTGTGCCTTTATTGTTCACATTCATTCAGTTTGCCTGTCGTATGTCTTAGGCTCCATACCCTTTGTTTTATGAAGGTCATATTGGACCACCTTTAAGACATATATGCTCAGATAATTCTATCAGGCAAGTGCTAATTCACCAGGAGTGCCTTAAATTGCCAGGGTGATAATACAATTCCAACTCTTTTCACTCATGAGTACTAGGGAAACACTCTTAAAAACTAAAGTTTGCAGTGCATGTTCATCTTGACCACTTATGCCACTACTCTTCAGCAATATCATGAACAACATCACCTATCTATTGTATGATGCATTACATCATTATTTTTTTAAAGTAATATGTGACTACATATTTCATTGCTCTATATTAAAGTCTCAGCATTGCTTTTGCTGAGCTCATTTTTTAAGGAGACTTGTTTGATTGCGCTACCATCGGTTGCAGTTAATGCTAAAGCTACAGCTTCTAGCTCCCTAACATTCTTCTTGGCATTCTCACTCTTTTTCTATGGTTTATCTAGCACCAAAAAAGTACAAGCTATCTAATTGTTGTTTCCTATACTTTTGAGAAGCAGCAGCATCAATACCAATATCAATGGAGCCTAGGATTCTAGCGTACTTCACCTCTCTTCACTAACATCATATCACTATGCTCAAGGTTCATCTTCTTATGATGAATATATGCATGTACTTCTTTAAATATATCTGTTAAAAGGTATTGAAAAAGCACAAAAGGCTATCAAAATAACATAATCCCCATTTATACATTAGCATCAACTTCCAAAGTCATCATTCAAAACCATAGGCCACAACCTATCTTCCATACATTAATATCAACATCACAAAATGCAAAATAAACCATTCATCATCCAAAGCTTTAAATCTATAAAAAGAGAGAGAAAGAGAAAAAAAATAACCTTCACACTCATTTTTGGATCTATCACCAAACTTTTTTACTTTAAAAAAATATGATATTTAACATAAGTATCAGACACAGACGGGAAATATATCACAAGTATTGGTATCCGATATATGTTTGATACAGATATGGCATGTGATTTGAAAATTTGTGCTTCATAGGAAGAAAGATTGTTGTTCAACTACTTGCCACAATCAACAGTCAGAACACAAGCTTCCCTTTAGAGTCTTGTTAATAAATCATTGTCTCTAGACTCTGAAATTTTGGGTGATTTAACAAGAAAGGACAATGCTTCCAATTTAAATTGTTAAATTGACAAACATAACAGCAGGAGTAGACAATGATTCACATGGTTGTTTTTTACAGAAAATCCCATTCTCATATCATGCGGTTAACAAGGTGACAGTTAAGTGGGAACTACTTGATAAATTAAAGTTCAACTATCATTCCTAGAACGTCTGGCAGATTCTTGGTTTGAAGTTTAGACAACCATAGATAAAAAACATTTGAGAAAACGCTACAATAACCACAAATATTTCCAAAACTGGTCATGTTTAATCTGCTCAATAACATTTTGTCAAATGCTTATGCAGAATAGTAGGTTGGATATTGTCAATTCTGTATGAGAAGAGAATGGACAAAATGGTATAAGACTTCTGTAATGGACAACTCATGAAAAGAAATCTGAAAATGAGACCTTAGGTAACAGATTTGGCAATTGGTCCATATAAATTGGAGAATCAAGATGAAGACTAGGGAATTGACCACAGTTCGCAATCTTGATGCCTGACTTCATGCAAGTACCTTGTTGACATGGTGTTGGTACGCGAATATGAGGCTCAGCTCGATATTCCAATACTTGGTATGCCGATACCATATATCAATTCGGTATCAAAATGGCACAGTATGTCTAATACTGAGTGGTACAGGGTGGTGTGACATACCATGGAATTATCCTTGTTTTAGGACAGTGTTTTAAAGTGCCATGCATGAGGCCATATATACAGTCATATATGCATACGGCGTCCTTGCATAAGCAGCTTACTTATCATTTTGATGCTGTATGCATGTCTTTTGTAGCATCGTGCACCCACAACTTGCCCATTCTGGTGCAGGCCCATCCAAATAGGGTATGTCTGAGTCAAAGATTAGGTTGGAGTGGGTTTCAGATGGATAGGTGTGCATTAGTAATGGAAATATGTTTATTATGCAATAATTGTTGGTGTTAAGAATTAAGTTACCAAGTAATAAGCACTAGTTGCTAGATGTTATTATTATTAGTGTTGCTATTTTTATAAAAAATATTGTTATCACATTACAACTAATTATTTTATTATTCTTAAATATTTAAAAAAACTAACCCTAAATGGGGCCTGCATTTTGCATATGCCCCATATGGTTACTTAACAAGCCATAGCCACCTTTTAAAATTAGGGATGGCAATTTTCTTCGTTTGGCCGTTTATCCAATCGGTACCGTTTTTAATGGGTCGAAGAATCCCCGATCTAAATGGCCTAACGGGTAACAGGGATTTTTTGTTAACGGCTAAACAGGTAACGGCCCGGGAACAGTATTCTCTGCCCCATCCCCGTTTACCCATCCCCATCCCTATTAACTTTAATATAATATATTTAAATTTTAAATATATATATATATATATATATTAAATATTAAAAATTAAAAATAAATAAAATATATATAATCCTGACTCTTGCTCTTCTTTCTTTCACACAGCCATCTCCTGCTCTTCCTTCGTTCACGCAGCCCAGACGAGAACCTAGCTCCATCGCCAATCAATGCTCCATCGACGCCCTCCAACACCTTTTTTTCTCTGGTACGCTCATCTTTTTTCTTTATTTTTAAAGAAAGATATCTCTTTATTTTTTGCTTTGAAATTTAAATGTATTCTAGTTGTTGCATTAGAAATCTTCATTTTCTAATTTTTTCCATTGTTAGTTATTTTCTTTCTCACTTTTCGTTCTCTTCTTCCTTATTCCAGAAGTCGAAGAATCTATTATATGTATCAATATCATCATTTGGTTATTCTCGATTAGTCTCCATCTCATCTTAAAAAATTATTATTTTAATTTTTAATAAATTATAAATTTAATAAAATAATTTTATTTTTTTATATAAACGGCCAAAGGTACCCAGTGGGTACCCATTTATCCGGCCGGGTATTCCCATCCCCGTTTCGTTAACTATAACGGCTTAACAGGGCAGGGAATGAGACGTTTTTCCTAACGGGGATAAGGACCGGTATAGACTGCCTCGGGCCATCCCCGGGCCATTGCCATCTGATGAGGACATCAGTTCGGACCAGAGTTCGGGTCAGTCGAACCAGTCCTTGGATGTTCCTGTACCAGCAACCCAGAGTCAGCAGGCCACGTCAGGGAAGACCCACCAGATAATCTACGAAGGTCCAAGAGGTTGCAGAACAAACGGGCTTGAAATTCCATGAAATGGCATAGTTGTAATTTTTCTGAACTTATGATGTTAGGGTTTTCTCTTTTATTTAGGTTGGTTTTGGGCGGCCGTCAGAGGCAGAGAAGAAAGACGCTATTTAGATTTTTTTTTCTTGAATAGATGAATGTTTTTTTTTCTGATTCAAAACAATTGAATTGAAAATTCAATTGCTCTTCCTTTAAATTTCGGATTGTGAGTGATCAAAATTCGAAATTTTCCCCTTTTCTTGTCAAGATTCGAACCAAACCTGGACGAATTCTTTTCTCGCAGATTAGATCGTTCTTGAGTTGCAGGCGTTTTGAATATCGCCCTGCATCAACTTGGTATCAGAGCCTTGATCCATTCCTTCCATAGCCAATGGAGCAGAACAACGATCAATCCCTGAGAGACGCCGTGAGAGATGCTATGCAAGACGCCATGCGAGACCAGCACCAGGTGATGCAACAGATGATGCAAACCATGCAGGCGATGATGGCGCGGCTGGAGGTGCAGAATCGTGCCCAACCCCTTCGAGTGGAGGAGCGTGATGAAATTGATGGAGGTAGGGAGAGGGGTTTCGAAAATCTGGAGGCACCACCAATTCGAAGAGGGCAACAGAGGCCTGATGTTGGACTTCCAAGGTATGTCGATCAACCTCCCTATTTCGAAAATCAGAATCGGTGGGAAGCAGGCTTCAGGGTCGAAATTCCAGAGTTTAAAGGAGGAATTAACCCAGACGAGTATGTTGATTGGACCCTTCAGGTCGATCGATGTTTTTTCTGAAAGGAGGTGCCCTTAGACAAGCAGGTACCGCTTGTCACAATTCGATTCAGAGATAGGGCTGCTGCTTGGTGGC
This sequence comes from Calamus simplicifolius, assembly GCA_900491605.1. NCBI lineage: Eukaryota > Viridiplantae > Streptophyta > Magnoliopsida > Arecales > Arecaceae > Calamus > Calamus simplicifolius. The sequence continues at coordinate 577,138 of UESW01004357.1, read as the reverse complement.
ATGCGCAGCACTATCGTAGATATATGGATGGGAGACCTCCATTAGCGTCATGGGCAGCGCTAAAGCAGGAGATGAACAGGGAGTTTTTGCCTCCGAACCATGAGCAGATTTTGTATTCGAAGTTGCATGGTTTGACGCAAGGTAGTCGGAGCGTCGAGGAGTACACAACTGAATTTTATCGATTGGTTGCACGAAATCGGTTGATTGAGGCTGAACCGAGATTGATAGCCATGTATCTTCATGGCTTGCGGCTGCCAATCCAAGATGCACTGGCTGTGCATCGAATTGATAGCGTAGGAGATGCGCATATGAGGGCTCAGGCAGTGGAAAAGAGCTTGATGAGAAACAGGGGGTTTCAGAGCAGAGGGGGTTTTACTACGGGCCAGAGTTCAGGGCAGAATTCAGGGGGCAAATTTATGCCTCCAGTAGCGAGGCCGCAGGCATCAGTACCTCCAAGACCAACAGGGTCGAATGGAACCTCAGGTTCTCAGGCGAGAGTGGGCAGCAACAGGGCTAACATTCGGTGCCATCGGTGTCAGAATTTGGGGCACTATGCCAATGAATGCCCCAAGGCGCGAGCTCAGTTGTATATGGAGGATTATATGGAGGACGAAAATGGAGGAGAGTTCCCTGAGGATGAGGAATTTAATGATGAGCTGTGTGTTATTGATCCGGACCATATTCAAGGGGAGAGCTTGGTGATACGAAGAATGTGTCTGGCGCCGAGATCAGATGAATTGGCGTCGGCATGACATCTTCACAACGAAATGTTTTGTGGCTGGCAAAACATGTCGTGTTATCATAGACTCCGGCAGTTGGGAGAATGTGATAGCAGAGGAGGCTGTGAAGAAGCTGGGGTTGCAGACAGACCCTCACCCACATCCATATAAGCTCGGTTGGGTGAACCGAAATGCAGACATTCAGGTCAGCCGAAGGTGTAAGTTGTCACTGTGTTTTGGTCCTCATTTCGAGACAACTATTGAGGCGGATGTTGTTCCAATGGATGCTACTCACATCATACTGGGGCGTCCGTGGCAGTTTGATAACAGGGCAGTGTACAACGGGTACACCCACAGTTATATGCTGCGTCCAGATGGGAGGAAAGTTATTTTGAAGCCGCTTCAGGAAGTGAGTGGACAGAATACGTAATTTGTTTACCAAGCACAGAATTCGATGCGAGTTTGGATGGAGAGGATGTTTGTTTTGCTTTGGTGAGCAAGTCAGGAGACTTCGGCGTGGAAGAGGAGCAAAGGCCAAATATGATTCCTGAGGAGTTGGTGTCTATCTTGGAGGAATTCCGAGATGTTGTATCAAAGGAGCTACCGGCTGGATTACCACCTCTCCGAGATATTCAGCACGGCATTGACCTTATTCCGGGCTCAGTGTTGCCGAATAAGGCTCATTATCGGATGACACCGCAACAGCATGAGGAATTGAGGAGGCAGGTCCAAGAACTTTTGGACAAGGGGTTCGTACGGGAGAGCATTAGCCCGTGCGCGGTGCCAGCCCTTTTGGTACCGAAGAAGGATGGTACGTGGCGCATGTGTGTCGACAGCCGCGGTTAACAAAATTACTGTGAAGTACAGGTTCCCGATACCGAGGTTGGACGACATGCTTGATCAGTTGAGTGGTGCTAAGGTCTTCACGAAGATTGATTTGAAGAGTGGGTACCATCAGATAAGGATGAAGCCTGGAGACGAATGGAAGACAGCCTTCAAGACTAAGGAAGGGCTGTATGAATGGTTGGTAATGCCATTCGGGTTGTCAAACGCGCCGAGCACGTTCATGCGCGTAATGAACCAGGTTTTACGTCCATTTCTTAGCTCATTTGTGGTTGTCTACTTTGATGATATTTTGATATACAGCAGGACAGCCGAAGAGCATGTGGGCCATGTGGCACAGGTTTTGTCAGTGTTACGTGAGAACCAGTTAGTTGCTAACCCAGAGAAGTGCATTTGGATGGTTGGGAGACTAATTTTTCTGGGGTACGTTGTGACTGGAGAGGGGATTCTCCCAGATAGGAATAAGGTGCATGCAATTGTGGAATGGCCAGTACCTTCAACCTTGACAGAATTGAGATCCTTTTTGGGTCTTGCAGGGTTTTATCGCAGGTTTGTCAAGGGGTATAGTGAGCTGGCTGCACCTTTAACGGAATTGTTGAAGGGAGCCAGATTCGGGTGGAATGATGCCGCACAGGAGGCATTTGATGGGCTGAAAGTCAGATTGACCGAAGCTCCTTTATTGGTTCTTCCTGATTTTGATAGAGTTTTTGAGGTGGATTGTGATGCTTCGAAGACTGGAATTGGGGCAGTGCTTAACCAGGAAGGAAGACCAGTCGCATACTTCAGTGAGAAGCTGGGAGGAGCTAAACTGGCTTATTCGGTTTATGATCTGGAATTGTACGCCATTGTGAGATCCTTGCAGCATTGGCGCCACTACTTGATTCAGCGGGAGTTTGTACTGTATTCAGACCATCAGGCGCTGAAGTTTTTACAGGGTCAGCATAAACTGAGTTCAAGGCATGCGAAGTGGGTGAGTGCCTTGCAGGAATACACTTTCAGCATCAAGCACAAGTCTGGTACGTTGAATAGAGTGGCTGATGCTTTGAGTAGGCGGAGCTTGTTGATTGGCGCTATGCATGTGTACACTCTCGGCTTTGAGAGTGTAAGGGAGGACATTCGTGTGGATGAGCACTTCAAGGGGATTTTGGCCAAAATTGAGGCGGGGGAGCGAACTGATTTCGTTCTCCATGATGGATATTTGTTTCGAGGTAACTGCTTATGTGTTCCTGATACGTCTCTTCGTGTGTTGATCATCCAGGAACTGCATAACCAGGGTCACTTCGGAAGGGATAAAACAGCCTGGTTGATTCGGCAGCGGTTTTATTGGCCTGGTCTTGACCGAGATGTCAAGGCTTTTGTGAAGAGGTGCAGGTTGTGTCAAGAGTCGAAGGGGACAGACACGAACCAAGGTATGTACACGCCTTTACCTATCCCAGAGGCACCATGGCGAGATGTTTCTATGGACTTTGTTGTAGGATTGCCGCGGACAGCAAGGGGACTGGATTCGATTATGGTGATTGTGGATCGGTTCAGTAAGGTGGCGTGTTTCTTGCCATGCAAAACCACTTTTGATGCGTCAAAGGTTGCTGACTTATATTTTGCTTCAGTGGTTCGGCATTTTGGTATACCGGCATCCATAGTGTCAGACAGGGACAGCAAGTTTATGGGACACTTCTGGCGAGAGCTGTGGAAGAAGTTGGGCACAAAGTTGAAATTCAGCAGTCCTTATCATCCTCAGACGGATGGACAGACTGAAGTTGTCAACCGTAGCTTGGGTAATCTGTTGCGGGCAAATGTGCATGAATTCAGGAGCTGGGATTTGTGTTTGCCGAAGATTGAGTTTGAGTTCAACTCTTCAGTGAACCGTTCTACAGGGTTTGCTCCGTTTCAGATACTGTTTGGGTTCTTGCCAAGAGGTCCTTTGGATGTTCTGCCAGTTGAGTCGCCAGAGAAGGTGAGTCAGAAGGTCGAAGATAGAGTGTCTGACTTGCAGGAGATACATGCGACTGTTAGAGCCAAATTGGAGCAGACTTACGCCAAATACAAGGCGAAAGCTGATCAGCAGCGTCGGCAACAGTCCTTTGAAGTGGGCGATTTGGTATGGGTTTACTTACCGAGGGAGCGGTATCCACAGGGAGCTTTAACGAAGCTCAAGCCGAAGAAGATAGGTCCATGCCAGGTATTGGAGAAATTTGGTGACAATGCCTATCGGGTTGAGTTACCAGATGATGTCTTCATTTCGGATGTTCAACATTCGGCATCTGACCCCTTATGCAGGAGAGAATTCGAGCTTGAGGTCAAGCTTTTCAGAGGAAGGGGAGAGTGATGAGGACATCAGTTCGGACCAGAGTTCGGGTCAGTCGAACCAGTCCTTGGATGTTCCTGTACCAGCAACCCAGAGTCAGCAGGCCACGTCAGGGAAGACCACACCAGATAATCTACGAAGGTCCAAGAGGTTGCAGAACAAACGGGCTTGAAATTCCAAATGGCATAGTTGTAATTTTTCTGAACTTATGATGTTAGGGTTTTATCTCTTTTATTTAGGTTGGTTTTGGGCGGCCGTCAGAGGCAGAGAAGAAAGACGCTATTTTAGATTTTTTTTTCTTGAAGATGAATGTTTTTTTTCTGATTCAAAACAATTGAATTGAAAATTCAATTGCTCTTCCTTTAAATTTCGGATTGTGAGTGATCAAAATTCGAAATTTTCCCTTTTCTTGTCAAGATTCGAACCAAACCTGGACGAATTCTTTTCTCGCAGATTATATCGAGTTTTTTGAGATATCCGGGAATTGAACATGACCAGGAGTTGAAATCTAAATGCAGCCTTGAGTGCTACACTATACTTGTTGTAACCTGAATTTCAGTTTCTACAAACTATGACCAGCATAAAGCACAAGAAGAACAAGTATATGGCTTACCTGTTCATATGAAACATCAATTAAATTAAGCGCCTGTGACATTTGAACCATTCCTAGTTCACCCACTGGTGATGGAGCATTTACTCCCCCTATGATTTTTGGAGCAACGAAAGCATAAACCTGCACAGACAGATCATTTTAAGTATAGACAGCTATGATAGAAGCATCCATGCTACAAGTGCATAAAAGAGCATTCTTGGTTTGAAAACAAACCTAAACAACTAATGAAATCAGGATATTGACATGCAAACAATATACAGCTAAAAGAATGTAAATACGCCCACAAAGATGATTCATGCTGACCATTTCAGTCATCATTCAGAATTCATGAACAAGGTTATAGGTAGAAAACAATGCTTTAATAGCATCAATTTAATTTGTTCAAATAAATAACAGAAGTATAGAGTTTTTCATTATGATCAAAAACGGATATAGCTTTTAACAAGTAAAGAAAAAGTTGGCAAACGTCAAAAATGTAAAGAAATGCAATTTGATTGTCAGAATGACCAGACCAGTCATCCAGTAATTCGATTTGATCATCAATGATGAAGGCAAGGTAAGCCAAGAATTAGCAGGAAAAAGAGAACAAAGAATTAAACTAAGTTAAGAACAAAACAGATAGATTAACTCCTGCAAAAGTTTCTGAACCTTTTGATATCTACATCCCTAGCTGTTGTGAAAGTACAGCTGAAAAGGCAGCTACTAAGTGCTTATATTAAGCCATCTAGCAGCTCAAGGTCATTTCAGGCCATCCTTTTCTCCTTGATAACAGTATAGTCTTGCTGAGAACTTTAAACTGAGTTTATTTCAGTATCAAGTTGTCTCAACTCTCAAGTAATATAAAGCTTATAGAAGGTTATATAGCCAAGGCTTGCATAGCTAGCATCATTAGGAAATATATGTATTTCAAAAGGGTTTGCAATACCAGGAACCAGTACCAAACTGGTATGGTTCGGTACAAGCATACTATACCAAACTAATGGCATATTAATCAGATGGACCAAAAAGCCCAGACCCATGAATCACCCCGAATTAGGCTGAACCAAACCGTTCAGTTAGGTAGGCTGGCATAGGTTCAGTACGGATGGTTAGGGACCATTCACCCTCCATACCAAACCAAGAGGCCGAACTTACCCGATTTCAGACCAGTTCGATTTGAGATAGTTCAGCTAATACTGTATGTCACAAGATATATTATAGCATGTACCCATTCAGGTGAATGTACAAGTGTAAATAGCGAGGAACATCTTATAGAGGATCTTCAAATGGTTTAGATGAGTATGAAATCCACAACTGATCAAACACATATGAAAGCAAGTTCATCTCTACTATCACATCAGTAAAACTTTCATAGGGCTATCAAATATTAATTACATGTGTAGATTCATCATTGTATCATCCAACAACTAAATGATATACACAACTCATATAGGTCAAAAAACCAATCATAAATAGATTTAAAGAAGATATGAAAACTTAATCCCCATTATGACTACCTCAACTCAACTCAACTCATCTAAGCCTTTTCCAAACTACATGGGTCAGCTACATGAATTTGCTTCCTCCACTCTGCTCTATTAAGGATTAAGTCGACATTCAAATTACAAACAGTTATATCTTTTTTAGTTATTTCTGTCCATGTTAGTTTAGGTCTACCTCTACCTCTATCCTTACTATGGATTATTAAAAGATCACTCTTTCTAACTGAAGCATCTAAAGGTTTTCATTGTAAATGATGCCGAATAGTTAACTCAAAAAAATTACAGAAAATTCTTTTGACATGTTCTTGTTCAAATTAGTCATAATTCATTACCTCTACCAGTTACCTTTGAAAGTTTATCAAGGTACCATTTAAATTGGATTATTTAGGCAGATGACAATGCTCTAACTTTAAAAACCAGCTTTCTTAATACACTTCAGTATCCACTCCTCATTTAATATAGATGGTTACTTTCAAAGTTTTTGATGTTAATTTTATTGTACACAGTATGAATTATGGTCTATGAATTTGAATGATGGCTAAATAATGAAATTTATGGATGCTGGTGTCTTTGTGTTTGTGTGAAGTATGGATTTTGCTAGTGCAATCATTGGTTGTTCCGTTAATGCTCACTTACATAAATGAATATATATGCATGTCTGCATGGATATGTCTGCTAATGTATTCTAATCGTATTTGCAAAATTTGCCATACCATGCGATCATGTCATATCTATATTCTGTATTCATGATCATGTTTCATAACTTGTGGTTTAATTGATTTCTTCAAAGATAGCAAGGATACTTTGGTTCTGCCTTATTAATTTATGGGGTTGAATTCATAGACTCAGCATGGGACATTAGAGAGACTAGTTTTATTTTTCATGATCATGTTTTATAGCTTGTGTTTTAATTGATTTTTTCAAAGATAGCAAGGATACTTTGGTTCTGCCTTAACAAGTCATGGGGTTGAATTCATAGACTCAGCATGGGACCTTAGACTAGTTTTCAAATGATTTTTGCCAGAAAACAAGCACATGTTATACCACTTCCTTAAAACATATCAAACACATGTTTCCCTAATGATATTGCTGGTGAGTTAATTATCTGCCTTGTCAATGACACCAGATGATATTGCTGGTGGATATCAAACAAAAGTTTCCTTACTGAAAGAGTTAGTACCTACCCTGTGAATGACACCAGATGATATTGCTGGTGCAGCAAGTGCCCCACCACACTCCCATAATATGGAGAGGCATCCACGGTCATAGCAATATTCCATAACATCTCTTGGATTTAAAATGTCAAATTCCACCACTTCCACGCCTTTTCTTGCTAGCTTCTTCTGCAAATCTTTTCGAGCACCCCTCTGTGTTGCGACTATAGTTAATGCATCAAAGACATTCCAAAGCTTTGCTTCCTCAGGGAGATCAAGTTTTTGCGACATTACAATTCGTACAGGAACATGGGCCCCTCCATGTCTTGCTGTTAATTGTGGATCTAAGATTGCATGGAAAACAATAGAATCATAAGAGGTGGTACAAATGCTTTCACATCAAATCAACTCATACTATAATCTATTCAAAGTTGTTACCATCACGACGTACAGTATTTCCCCCAACAACAATGGCATCACTTCTGCCACGCAGCTCAAATACTCGACCTCTAGACAATTTGCTACTTATCCAAGATGCATGTCCACTGCTAGCAGCAATTTTTCCTGCCAACAGACAAATCCTCAACTATAACTTTATAAATGCAAAGATATTATATCTATCTTTAGTATGGTGTTCTTTCCATGATGCAGAAGTTCATTATTGTTCTTTTCCAAAAAAAAAGATAGGTAACATGATGAGCAGATAAAGAAGCTGGAACCAGATAAATTACCCAAGAAAAATTTTATTGCTCACCATCTAAGGTCATTGCATACTTGAGAACAGAGAATGGAACACGAAAGGCAGTTCTATAGAGTAAGGGGGCATTTACCATGAGGCAGGACTTCAAAGCTTCCTATAATAGATTAGTTCAACAAGTTAACCATGAGATAACACATAATAGGCAACCAAATATAATATGCTTCATTAAGAATGATTGTCAATGAAGATCAGCAGTTAAAAACATAATAGTAGAAGCATGCACATGAAAAGTAGTATTTCTGAAAGAATGAAGGAGCATTTATGGGTTTGAAGACCAACATATATGCAAATCCATATAAATGGACAAATAGTAAGCTTGCAATGAACAATTGGAAAGAAAATAGAAGCACTGCAGCGGATTTCATGAAAAGCAAAACTACAAGTCATGAACAAATTAGTAGAGGATCACACCTTGAAGAAATCAAACTACATCCATGGCTTGCAATATTCATAGGTAGGTAGCTGTTTCTCTTCGTCTTATCTAGAGCACAATAAATGAAACTGAAGAAAAACATATAGGAATATGTCCTGATAAAAAAAATCACAAAATTCAGACAACCTAGAGAAGTAAAGGATTTTACTCCAAGTCTGATAAATAATTACTTGGCCAGGAAAACCCACAATTTGGATGCAAAGGACTCATATGTTTGATACACAGCTTGAAAATAACATATAGATTACAACTCATAAGAATGGTTTCAAAAACTGCTGAAACAGGATGGTCTGACATACATTTTATTCTGTTGTGAAACCAGCACTGATACAAGTGTTGGGGCACTGAGATAATTGGATCATTATGTACCAGTCATACTTGTACGAGTCCATACCAGTTGGAAATGGCTGTACATACCACACCAGCCAGCAATTATAGATCTTTTGGAAGCTTTCAGTTTCAACATGTACTGTCAATACCAATACTGTGCCAATATTGTAACATTCCAACTAAAAAACTGATAATTAAAATCATGCTCCTAAAAAAGATGGTGTTGCTAAGAGTTCACAGGAATGAGATCATGGAAACCTCCTCCAGCTTGTAGACCAGGAACAGTAAGTACTGAAGCAATGGTAAGGTGATGAGCATGAGGTAAACCCCCTTCCGCTGTAGCTACACTCATTAGAGTCATACAGGCGCTTTCAGAACTCAACACTACAAAAGTAGAAAAGCAACTCGAGGAATCGTCTGCTATTACTTTGGAATAGGCGAGATAAAAGGATGGTGGGACAAGATGCAGTTTTGATGGTGTGATGGGCATTACAGTAGCTAATAATGTCATCAACAACAGAGAAGGATGTCTCAAACATTTTGGTATCTTGATTTTCCAATAAAAAGTGTGAGGGCATGGTATGCCATACCAATGTGTACCTTCTCATGCAAAGTGTACTAATAAGTCTATTTATTATCCCAATTTAACCATTAAAATAAATATTAATTACTTTAAATTTATTAAAAATTAATACTTTTTATGGATGTTTGCAGAAAAGAGCCTATAGATGGAAAGAGCTCGATTTTTGGAGTCCAACAATGCGGACGACACTCAAATCAGGACTCCGTTTGCTCGAAAAGGAAGGAAGAGATGATTTCGTATGATTCTCGATGCAAACTAAGGCAGGTGATGTGGAACAGATGGCTGAAGAGTTTTCCACGATATCTGAACGATCTTGAGCTCGATTGACTCCAACTTTGACTAAGAAGAAGCCCTAAACAAGCTCTATAAAAGAAGGACCTCAAACAGTAGTTCGAGAGGAGTTTTCTCCAAAGTTCTTTTTATTTTTTTTTATTTAGATCATTGTATTTAGACCTAAAAGAGAAAAATCATGGAGGGAATGCTGGCAGCAGCAATGAATGCTAGATTCCTTCAACTTGGGATGATGATGAATTCTGTAACCAGGTTCTATCTTTCTTTTTGTTCTTAATTTCTATGCAATAAAAATCATGCTCTTCTTTCATATATCTTTTGAGTTATTTTTCTTATCGAGATTTTGATCTGGCATACACGGCCTACACCCTCTATCGACATACCATGATCTTAGGATACGATACGTGCCTAAGAGAGGTAGATTGTAGTATGATAAATTAAACCCCTAACCTTGTAAATAATTAGATAGTTTATACTCTAAGCGGGTGTGCCATGATCTCCTGATGCGGCCCGTGCCTGACAAGAGATAAATTATTCTAATTTTGAATTTGCAAAATTTATTGCTATTGCAACATAAAGAAAAGAAGATAAAACCTGTTTGCATGGTGAATTCGGATTCCGAGTTGCTTCTCCCGCTGTCCTGATTTCATTAATTAATTAACTATTATCTTTTAATAACCACTACTCTAAAATTAATCCTCTACATATTTTTTTTCTTTTTCATGAAATAATTGCCCTTGGTCCCCGAGGATACGATCCCGATTCACCACTAACTATAGTAGTGAGTAGGTTTTATTTTTGATCGCCAATGACAACGATCATGTACCATACCCAAGGTTTTAAATTTCATTGGATGGGCCCATCCAATTTTTTTATGGAATGGTACACGCTACCATCCCGTTTTGTCCCCATACTTAAGACAGAGGATGTCTCAAGTTGCACCCCCTGTCTCAAGTTGCACTGATTGGTATGTTGAGACAACGGTGAAATGTCCTATCCCAACACTTGGAACAGCAACCCATCCAAGCATCTCACAACACGTCTCCCACCAAGACCTAAACTCCTAACCATACCGGCACTGAATTGAGACTTACCAACAGAGCCGCATATAGAACACACCAATACTATACTAGTGTGGTATCAGTATAGAGTCTAATACTAAGATGGGGAACCTTGTGTAAGGGTTAGTCAATCCCTTAAAGATGATTAGAAGATTATAGAAAACCATATGGATTTACATACAAGAATCTCAATTTTTGAGAGGATATGTAATAGTTTCACTTTCATAGGCGAACAAGGTCAGCAAAACCGATAACAAAAAAGGGTATGATACAATCATAGTGGTAAGATATGTGCAACAAGACAAGGTCTTGACACTTTTTTCTTTTCCAACCATGGTATGGTCCAGAACCGAGCAATATTTGTTGGACAATTCCACTCAATTTGGACTAGTATCGGAAGGTTTAGCTCATATATTAAATCGAATCTTGGTACCGTACCAGTATGGTGTCGGTACAAGAAGTTACTAGTTGATAAGGCAGACCTTATAGGGGAATATATAAAAAGTTTAATTCTTTGCCAGAGTGCATGTGCAAACAAATAAATTAGAATTAAAATAATGATAGCAATGGTTGGCCAAAAATTACCACCATATTGAGTAAAGTCAACCTCTATTTATGAACACATGAGATCATAACATCATAGTTTTGAGAGAAAAATCGATCCCTTAAGGGGCATTAAAGAAGAAACGTGCACATGATTGATGCTTGTGACATACATATTGAGGCAAACATGCATAGGTGTGGTCATGGCCTAAAAATTAAGTCCATACAAAAGCCCTTGTAGGATAAGAGCCTAAAATATCAGTAGAATGGATATATAATTGTATGGTTGCAAGGAAGGAATTTTATAAAACAATAACATAGCTCAAAGAGTAGTATAGTTCAAAATGTTGGATGGTAAATTCAGTGAAAAACAAACTATGTTGCAGAAATTATATTCGACTTTGATATGTAGTAAACAGTTACAATTAAACACAACTATATCAAAAAGAACATAGGAGTGGCACTAGTTCAGAATAAATCAAGGTTGTAACAGCAGATAGGTAATCCATAGGTAAAGAAGATCCCAGCATGCCCAAGCAGCACCTTGATTATGTGGCGGAACGCTTGGAGACTTTGACAACTTTGTGTTCTTTGTTTTATCAAGCAAGCATATGTGTCTCTAATTTTACAGAAAAAAAGGAATTACGCATTAGTAAAAGTATTTTTAAATTATCAAACAGAAAAATTATTAAACATATGTTCCATAAAGTCTCGAAATTTATAATAATTAAATTATTGCGAGACATAGGGGATCTCCAAAAACATACTTAGTGCTGAAGCACCAATATGGACTGCTTAGGGACTTAGGGAATTCCTTTATGAGCACTTTTCTTCCATAAACAGATGTGCATGTGTTATTGCACGAAAAGGGAATTAAATCATCAATGGTAGTATACTGTAATAATGGAACTGAAAAAATTGCACCATTTCAGACTAATATAATATACATCAAATAAAGTTTATGAGAAAGTATAGACAAACGACTTAGTATTCATGATATTGAAGAAATAATCATAACATTGAGAAACATAGTCACAACTAGCAGCTGACCGTACATTTGAGAAATATAAAATTTTAAACTATATTATATGTACAGATTGCAATAGCATAGTGGGATCTTTTTGTATTTTTTCATGTATTATCAACCCTTAAAAAGAGCGATTAGAATCTAATTATTTTTTTCTTGTTCTACAAAGTTGGGATGTTGGTTATTTTATTGTTTAAAGTCAGATCTATATGATTAGGAGCTAACCATGTATTGTAATAGATATGGAATGATATTTTTGGAAGAAAAAATGACATATACAATTAGAATCAGATATTCATCAAATTCAAAACTGTTGTTTTTATATGCAGTATAGATTATATACATGACAATATAAAGGATGTTCAATTGAGAAATCATCTATTTAAATATTTCCTGTATTTCATATTGATAATCAACTGGATAATCATAGAACATAGGTTAGGAGTTTGAATTAGAGCTTTGTTAACCATTATAACTAAGACTGATGGCGATGGCAAAGTCAAAATTTCCAGTTTAAATAAGCAAGCATAATCATGAGCCTGAGCAAAGTGAAAGAAAAAAGATGGAGGGGCAAAAACAAGGAAAACAAGTAGCATAAAAGGAGGAAGAATAGGAGAAGGAACTGAAAGAAGGGAGAAGAAGGATTAAAAAGGAAAAAAAATCCATAAGGTAATGGGAGCGAAGGATTAGGAGAATAGGATAAGCTATTAGGAAGTAAATAGGACAGCTTTAGTTCAATTAAGAAAGAAAATGAAACAAAGAAAAGTATAGATGAGAGATACCTAATAAATAAATTAACAGAAAAGGCATGAGAAAAGGATGAAGAGTGAAAGAAAGGAAGAACAGGAAATTTGAAAGAATGCAAGGCCTGAAATTCTAAAAGAATAATGGAAGAACCAGAAGAAGAAAATTCCATAACCAACATGAACTTTTAGACATCATCGCATTATATTACGTATAACTACAAGAATCACATGCCTACAAACATAACAAACAGCAATATGCATATTCAAAAATAGTCAAGTAAAATAATTCTGACTTAATTAGTTATAAAAGTGCATTACCTAGTTATGATCCCAAAAATTCGAGGCCTTGGGGGTTCAAACTAGGGACGAACCCAACCTTTGGCCCTAACCTTTGGCATTTCTTTTGCACAAAGTGGCTGCCCCAAGACTTGAACCCGTGCCACTATGCTTGTTAGCCCCCTTTTACCATGGCACCAACTAAGTCCCTAGCTTAAATTAGATATCATGGCATATAACTTAAAACGTACAATCCATGTTGTGTGTATTTAATAGTACATTCTATATGATCATCACCTTAAACTGACCAATACTGGACCTCCAAAAAAACTGCTTGATCTAACCATGGATTAACCATTACTGCCCAGGTAGCCATCCAGTACAACATTGGGACAAAGCAACAATAGAACTAAGAGAGATGGTTTGGATGTGCAATTCAATGCAATGAGATGTGAGGAAGGCTGACTAAGAAGAGATGCCCAAATTTACGAGGAAGGATGTAGAAAGTGTAGAAGATTTAAGTTAGCATGTGTAGAAATTACAAGGCAAGATATGGAAAAGCTTGAAATAATACTAGAGCTACCCATTAGTAGGAGTGATTAGTGGATAAGGATGTATAAAACCAAGAACAGATAGCTAGAACAAGGTGAATCTTTAAGGTCATGCTCATAGGGGAAGGGAGGATAAGAGAATGGAAAATAACAATGGCCAGAAATAAAATTTATGTCCATCATCATCATTATATCAAGATTGAGTAATTTTTTCAAGTCAAGAAACAAAGTCATGGTTCATCAAAGTATGTCATATTTCCAACTATGAAACAAATGATCCCCAGTAATTAAGTGACAGACTCATGGAGTTGAGCTGCAAGATACAACCTAAAGCAAGAAAAGAAAAGAAAAGAAAAAAGGGTTACAAGTAAAACTGAAATAGAAAATGTTGTATGAACACCCATGCAAAGATCAACACAATGTGTAAACAATTCTCCATATCCAAAAATTTCCAACAATACCGAAACCAAGGCATGCCAAACCGTACTGCACTATCCAGTATGGGATGTACCAAACTGTCCAATATGAGACGTATGGAACCACACCGATGTGGAATCAATACGTTTTAGCATTTTAAAATGGTACAGGATCGGTACCGCCTCAAACTATCTTATATAGCATAGAACTGTCCTATACGAACCTCATACTAAGTTTGTGCTATACCAAACTGCCTCATACTGTGCCAACCATCTAGTTCAGCTCAATATGAGGCACTTTATGGGTTGAAACCCTTTAGTTTTTCTAACTAGTATGTCATTGGTTCATTATAGGATGATTGATATTCTGTCAATTTGGTACAATACATCTCATATCAAGCTATACCAGTCTCGTAGCGAAACAGTATCGATCTTTGGTGCAGCAAACTTTGACCAAAACTATCATTAATAGATTTTTCTTTCCTAAGAATAGTATGATGTCAAAGCTACACATATGATTACGGCAACAATAAAGCCTTAATCCCAAACTAGTTGGGTTCGGATACATGAATCATTTTTCTTCATTCAACTCTCTTGTGAATCATATTTATTGTAAGATGTAAAAATTTTAAGTCCTTCCTTATTACTTCCTTTCATATGATTTTCGATCTATCTCTATGTCTTTTCTTTCTACATGTATCATGTCAAAGCTACACATATGATTAAAAATGGAAATTCTACCAAAATATTGTTCTTCAAAGAGCAATAAAACAAGTTGACATGAAATTCATAATCAAATGCTCAAAGCATATGATACTAAGAATTTAAAATTTTAATGATGACTATCTATGATAGTCAGAAACATTCCAACTGTAAAGACAAGCCTATACTAATACTACATTGATTGCAATGATGATTTGCACTCGAACCATAAATCACTAAACGTAATTAATATCAAGTATTGTTGGGAAAAAGGTTAGGGAGTGGAACCTACCAATTTTAAGGTAACAAAGCATATACCATAGTTTGACTTGATACTAGAGATCTTTTTTCTTGTAGATTTATAAAGATTAGATAAAAGAGGACCGGAGAGTAGAATTCAAACTTTTAAAGCATCAATTTTATATTTTTAATAAATTAAAATGATTTTTAAGTATGAGACTTTCATCAAAAGTTTTCTTTTTGACAAAGTGGGTCATGCATCAACAGACAGGCAGGTACATGCACCCACAGCACATGTTGAATTTAGACTACCATATGGAAAATCTGCAATAAACCATTGAAGAAAAACACAATTAATGGCCTTTGCTAATCTAATTAATAAATAAAACACAACTTTTAGAGTTCATTGAAATGTAATCACAATCAAGAAAAGATGCACAAATGAATTGCACAATGTAAAGGAAAATCCCCTTTCTTTTTCTTATTTTAATTGTAGGTTTGTAAACAAGTTGTTTTATGCTTTGCTATCACCTTCATTTTTATACGCTAACCATCCAGCCAAACTAGGGACAGCTTTATGGATCCATTTGCCAAATTTTCCAAAAAGGAAAAACAATAAACAAAATGCAAAGAGAAAACTGCTGTTGAAAGCAAAAAGCTAAGAATTCAAGGGTGCAGCAATTGAAGCTTGGAGCTTCTTGTTAATGTATTTTGTAAAGTAGAGAGTAATTTTTGATGTTAGAGAAGTAATCCAAGTGACAAAAGGCATCATGTTCTGATACACAAGAAAAAGGAGTCATCTAAAGCATCATAGTAGGGCATCTTTTAAAAGATAATATTAGTAATTCTACAATTCCCCCTGAGCCATCAGTAACCTTCTTATCCCTCTCTATGAACCAATCAGTCGCCATTCAATTTTTCAAACAGTTCATGATAAATTGGCTTGGTATTTCCTCATATACACACTGTAACTGGATCTTAGAAGCTTTATATCCAGGCATTATGTTTATGGATAACATTGAGATAAATAAAGACATCATACTGGAGAATAGAGATAATGCATCCTTGAAACCCAAAGACCCAAGATATGCAATGATTTTCTGACAAACTAGTGCTAAAATGATTGACACAATGCATTAGCAGATGAGCAATGCAGGGTACTTGAAAGGTCCACTTACCTCAAATATTTTACTGTTTAAATCCTCTCCAAGAACATCAACTTGAACGCCTTCACTTCTTAATAATTTAATTGCCTTGCCTCGCAGGTGTTGTAGAGGATGTCTGAGCCCCAGTACAACTCTTGAAATTCCTGCCTAATGGATAGAACATCAACATAATATTTTGAACCCATCTGATAAAAATTCATCATGTTCATGCAATTACAAACACAAAATTATTCATATGTTATAAAATACCTACAGCATCATTAGCCTAACATCAGCTCATCCTTCATATCTCATGCAACACATCACATAACTGTTCATGTAATGTTGTTCAAATGTAACAAAATATTAAAAATGCACAAGTCCACTTTTCGTGGGCCCTCAAATAGGTGCTTACAATAGGCTGATAATTATTGAGAACAATGAAGATGGTAAGATGAAGATTATGAGGTCAGGCCACCACATCTAGTTACCTAGCAAGCCATTCTACACTTTGGATCGATACAAATCTATCAAACATGAAGGAGAAGTGCCTACAGCGGTAGAAAACTCCAAAGATAATGATTTGACAAATGTTTGGTGATAAGATTTGAAAATAAGAAGGTGGCGAACCCATCTGAATACATTAAGGCAGAAACCAAGATTAAATTCAAACACATCAGATCCCATAAGATGAAGTATACGAACTGGAAGCATCACTCCAAAGTTCACATTTTGACAGAAAATTGATACAAGTAAAACCAAAACCAGCTGAAAAATCAGTACAGACACCAGAAAACTAATTTTATTACCTGATGATTAACAAATAAAAATAAATTAAAATAACCAAGCCTGACAAAAGACGACATTTTGATACGTGATCAATTCAAATGGCATCGAATCCATTTGAGACATTCATACGAACACCACACGACCAAGTTTTAATCCATAAACGCAACAAATAGCAGCCTCTCGGACACCTGATGGTCAGAAGAGAAGGGAAACGGGGTTCGAACCTGAACAAGGGAAGAGACGGGGGTGTGGTCGCCATAACAGTCGTCGGGCTCCAAGTTTAGGTAGGCAGTGGCGCCGCGGGCGAGGCCGCCAGCCATCTCGACGGCCTGGAGCTCGGCGCACTTGGTGCCCTGCGCGTAGAGGAAGCCCTGCCCGACCACGTCCCCGCCCCGAGCGATAAGGCACCCGGAGTTGGGGTGCGGGGAGGAGAACCCCGCCGAAAGGTCCGCCACCTGCGCCGCCCGCCGGATGAGGGCCGCATCCTGAGCGACGCCGACGTCAACGCCGACGCCGACGCCGTTGGCGCTGCAGCGAATGGGGCGGAGGCCGCCGGCCGCTGGAGGGCGGAAAGAGAGCGCTGATTCGCCGATGGATAACAGCAACGGCGACATGGTGATTGGCGATATCCCTTTGGTCGGGCAGAAATGCTTATCCAACCCGTTTAGAACCCAAAGTTTAACATCACTGGATGCCGATAATGCTGTTGTCCTCATTTTTCACCACCAGTGCCATTCATCGCCACACCACAGCCTTCAACGCAAGTCCTGAAAAATCGATTAAAGAGACGCACCGCTGTATATTATATGCAAAAAGGAAGAAATTTTGCTGAGATTCATGATGGCAGAAAGTGTGGTTAAATTATCAAGCGATGCAAGGATTAGACCCACGTCAAATAATATTGCCAATTTAATCAGAGTAGTTTTTAAACCGGTACCAAAAGATACCGGTTTTAAAATAAAGGGATGAAAATAAAAATTTTATCAAAATAATGTTAAAAGTAGAAAACATCATTTCAAATGGCGTTTTCTACTTCACATCATTATCTCCGGGCTTAGTCCTATCAGCGAGGCTGACGTAGAAATCGCTACTTGAAAGTGACGATTTCAATTGAATGAAATCGCCACTTAGAGTGGCTATTTCATTTGCATTGAAATTGCCACTCCAAATGGCGATTTCATTTTAGTTGAAATCCCCACTTAAAGAGTGGCGATTTCTATCCTGAAATCGCCACTCCAAGTGACGACTCTCTCACGAACTTCATTTCCTCTGGAGACTTAAACGTTATGGGTCTCTCCATTCGCATAATCTTCTAGCAAATCAAAAGAGGGGTTAGATGGTGGCTAATGATTCAATATCAATCAGAATGGTTAATCGTTATTCTATATTATCTTTAGATATAACAATCCATACATATTATCTTGATAATAGATATAATAAGATAATAGATAATAGTTAGGATCGCTAGGAGGCTCCGATCGTTTAAGAAGGGAAGGTGAGAAAATCTGTTGAAATCGCCACTTGAAGTGGCGATTTCAAAACTAAAATCGCCACTTGAAGTGCAACCCATAAATTTCACTTGCACTTGATATCGCCACTACAAGTGGCGATTTCAACCCATATAAAATCATCACTTCAATTTTCTAATCAATTGACGAGGCTCGTCTTCACTTTAACATTTATATTTTTTTTTTTGCTTTATATCTTTTGTATTAAGATTTTTTTTTCTTTGAATGCTTTTGATTTTATTTGGATTGACTGTTAGAATACTTTTTAGTTATTGTTGATTAATAGCTATATGAGAATAAGAAATTCCGCTGTACTCCTCCCCATTTTCCACTGCTTGTGTGCTTTAAGATTTGTGCTTCGGCCTTCTTTCGTGCTGATCTTCGGTGATCGTCTTGATGCTTCATTCTTGCTCTTTGGTCCATGATTTCCTTGCCTTCCCCCTTCTCTCCTATGGCGTCGGATGAGGATCCGATGGCCGGATGCCTGAGAGGCAGGCAGCGAATGTCAGCTTTCAGTGGGTTTCATCTTCTCCGTCGCCGGCTGAGGTGGCACTGCTGAATCCCGCTTTCCCGAAGTGGTCCAAGTACTCGTGGCGATGTTAGAAGCTGAATCTCTGGGTTAGTTATAGCGGGCTGTCATGGTGAGATCTTTCCAGCGTTGGGTTCCTGCGGAGGCATTCATCAGGAGTTCCGGCGAGGGGGTATCCCTGGTGAGATAATTCCTCTCAGCCTGGCGTTCCGGTGCCATGTATTCCGGTTCGTTGATGCAACTGCCCGAGATATGGTGCTCCATCGTCCTTGGGTAGTTAACGGCCAACCCATAGCGGCTGAACCGTGGAGACCAGAGTTTTTCCCGACTGTTGATGCTATATCAACGGCTCTTTTGTGGATCAGACTCCCTAATCTTCCAATCAAATTTTGGCGTGAGGAGATCCTCAGAGAGATTATTGCGCCGGTGGAAGAGTTCCTCTTTGCTGATACGGCCACCCTGGTGAAGAACAGGGGAGCCTACGCTCGAGTCTGTGCTCGTGTGGAGCTTCGTTCTCCACTCCGGCCGGGGTCCCGAGTAAGGGGTATGAATGGGACGTTTTGGCAACAGTATGTGTTTGAGCATCTGGAGGGCATTTGTCCGAGCTGTGGATCGCTGCATCTCTCTAGCAGGTGTTCTACGACAGCTGGTCCTGAAGCAAAGCCGTCGTCGGACATTCTTCGCTTCAGCTCATGGATGATGGCAGTCCGACAGCAAGGTGGTTGAGAACTCCAAGGTTGAGTCTGGGAGGAAGACGCTGTCGGAGATGGGTCCTGTGTCCCCTGCTCCCAGGCCAGTCTCTTATTCATCGCCCTCTGTCCCGGGGCTGTCGTCCGGGGTGGTTTGTGCCGCCGAAACTTGCTCGACGGAGGAGAGCTGGAGCTCCTAAGGTGGCGGACCGGATGGCCTCAGGATCGGGCCTGCTACCTCAGGATAAAATGAAGGGGGATTCTGGGACTAAGGTTGTGCCGGGGTCTCCTGGGCGTGCCGGTCTGATGGAGTGCAGCGATCGGTTGGTTTCAGGAACTGGCCTGTTATCTTTGGATAATATGAAGGGGGGTCCTATGACTGAGGCCGTGCCGGGGTCTTCTGGGCATGCCGTCTGAAGGAGTGCAGTGACAATGAAATGTTAGTTGCTGCAGATGTTCAGGAGTCTGAAGTTAATCAATCTCATTTCCTGATATCCAAGAATCCCTTTGCTGCTCTTTAATTGATTTACAATGATGTTAGTTCTCCAGGGTCTAGGGATGCGTGTCCGGTCCCTTAAGCGGGCCCACCTAGCGGAGAATCAGGCACCTCGGTTAAGTTCCAAAATGGAGAAAATGAAAGGGAAAGCCTGTGCGTCCTCTTCAAAGCTAAATTAGCAAAAGCTTCTGTTCCAAAGCATCTGACTGCTGATCAAGGGTGCCCTGTTGGCTGTTTGGTTGAGGGTCTGATGGGGAAGAAGGCTCAGTCTTTTGTGACTTCTGGCTCTTCTTATGACCAATCGGCTTTGGAGGTCCAGGGTCAGAGTTTCGGTTCGAGGTCCTCTGTGCTATCTCCTCGGCCTGCTGTGATCCAGGACACGATGACCTGTTCTTCTCAGATTCCTAAGGATGGCATCGGCTCTTCTGGAGGCCATCCGGAGAGTGCTATGATAGAAGACCAGGGGGTTCCAGCTTCCTCTTCCTGTTAAATGAAGATCTTATTATGGAATGTTAGAAGAGCTCGAAAGCCATCGTTTCGATCCTCTTTTGGCTGATTGCTGCAACTTCATAACTTTGATATATGTGTTCTTTTAGAAACCAGACTGTCGGGGGATGGATTGGACTGGTTTCGGAGACAGATACTTCGTACTTGGTCCTCGTTTGCAGTGGAGGCTGTGGCCTTTCTGGAGGTATTATTGCCATTGGCGCTCTTCTGTGATTACGATCGCTGTTCTTCACCAAAGTAATCAGTATATTGGCCTTGTTGTCTCTGAGGGTCTTCTGATCCATGGCTTCTTTCGACTGTCTATGCCAGCACTAATTTTCGGGAAAGACGGGTATTATGGTCTGATCTTCTTTCCCTCCTTGGCCAGGGCATTCCCTCCATTGTTGCTGGTGACTTCAATTGTATCACTGAGGCTAGTGAAAAGCGTGGGGGTAGAAGAGTTATGGCACTGCTGATATCACCGAATTTAGGACTTTCATTAGTACAGCTGGTCTTCTGGACTTGGGATTCTCGGGGCCCCAGTCACCTGGTGCAATAACCGGCAGGGTTCGGCTCGTGTTTGGGAGAGACTTGATAGAGCCTTGGCTTTGGATCATTGGCTTCAGAAGTTTCCTTCGGCTTCTGTTTCTCATCTCCGAGGATTGCGTCCGAACACTACCCTATTCTAATCTCTACGGAAGTTGACCATTATCAGTAGAGGCAGTTTAGATTTGAGCAGTTTTGGACTTCATACTCGGCTGCTCGGTCCATTATCTCCCACATCTGGCATCTTCCTATCCGGGGCAATGCTATCTATCGTCTATCCCGTCGGCTGTTGTTGGTTAAGCGAAGGTTGGTCAGATGGAATAGACTGGAGATTGGCAACTTGGATAGGCAGGTGGATCAGCTTGAAGCTGATATTAGTTTCCTGCAGGCTAAGGAGGATCAGGACGGGTTTCTTTTGGATTCTGACCTTTCTGCTCTCCGGGCCAAGATAGCTCTACACCACTCTCTTCTATCCCAGAAGGAAATCTATTGGAGGCAGCGGTCCAGGATACAGTGGATTCGTGAAGGGGACCATAATACCATGTTTTTCCATCAGGCTACTTTGAAGAGGCGTGCTGCTAACAGGATACGCAGATTAGCTGATGAGATTGGGCACTTTTATGAGGACTTTCCCTCTATTCGGGACCAACTCCTTCATTTCTTTCAGTCCAGATGGTCGGAGTCCTCTGGTTGTGGTTCTCCGGTATTCCAGGTCCCTAACTCAAGGAATGTTTCTTCTTTGGAAAATGAAATGCTTATCAGACCTATCACTGATGATGAGATTCGAGTGGCTCTTTGGGAGCTAGGGCCGGATAAGGCTCCTGGGCCTGATGGGTTTCCTCCTCTTTTCTTCCGTCATTACTGGGATATTGTTGGTCAAGAGGTGGTTCAGGCTATTCATCCGGTATTTCATTCTAAGGCCATTCCAGTTGATTGGAATCGGACACTTATTACCCTTGTGCCTAAATGTAATAATGCTTCCCTCCTCGGCATTTATGGCCCATCAGTCTTTGTACTTCTCTGTACAAGATTTGTGCTCGCCTGATAGCTGGTCACCTTCATCTGGTGATTCCTTGCCTTATATCTGCGGAGCAAGAGGCGTTTATCAAGGGCATTATATCTTAGATAATGTCCTTATTGCTCAGGAATTTATGTATTATCTCCAGAGAGCCCCAGCCAGGCAATGTCTTATGGCTGTCAAGTTGGATATGGAGAGAGCCTATGATAGAATTAGTTGGATCTTTCTGTATCATTCCCTTCAGGAGTTTGGTTTTGATGATCGGTTTATTGAGTGGATCATGGCTTGTATCCTTAGGCCTTCTTTCTCGCTGATCATTAATGGGAACATGACTGAATTTTTCACTCTTCGGTGGGTCTGCGTTAGGGTTGTCCGTTATCCCCTCTGTTATTTATACTGGCTGCTGATGATCTTTCTCGAGCCTTATATCAGGCCCAGACAGATAGTAGGATAACCCCTTTCATGGCCAGTCCTATGGGTCCTGCGATCTCCCACCTTTTTTTCGTTGATGACTGTATTCTGCTGGGGTTGGCGTCCACTGCCAATGCTTCTTCCTTTGCGGATATTATTCAGCGTTATTGTCAGGCTTCGGGACAAAAGGTCAATGTGCTTAAGTCCTCTATCTTCTTTAGCCCAAAGACTTCCAGAGCCATCAGGGAAGTATTATCCAATCTTTGGGTATATTCTCTCAGACTGATCGATTATTGTACTTGGGGGTTCCCCTGACTGGTCGACATCCTCGCTGCACTGATTTCTCTGCCCTGGAGTTGAGGGTCCATCAGCGTATTGAGGGGTGGCAGGTTACGGGCTTATCTATGATGGCTAGGATCACTATTATCCGTTCGGTGCTCTCTCTCTTCCTATGTATCTTCTTTCTAATGCTGCCATCCCGATCTCTTGCCTTAGGAGGATCGAGAGATGTTTTCGGGACTTTCTATGGGCCTCTATGCAGGATGGGCACGGTATTCACCTTATGTCGTGGAGAGGGTTTTATGCTGATTCAGGAGGGAGGTCTTAGGATTCAATCTCTGGCAGTTAGAAGAGAGGCCCTATTGGCTAGACACGATGCACGGTTCATCTTAGACCCGCTGTGCCTATGGAGCTCCTTTATGCGTGCGAGATACGGTGACTGGTCTTCCTCGATACACACACAGTCGCCACGTCGGTATTCTTCCTTTTGGAAGGAGGTGTGTCGGTATGGTACCTCCATTCTGAATAATACTTCGTGGATGATTGTGACGGTTCTTCCATTGATGTTATTCAGGACACCTGATTTTTGATATCCCTTTCTCTCGATGGCCCTCCTTTTTTAGTATTGACATCCCCAGTGGTATGAGAGTTATGGATTTAATCTCTTCTGCTCCTCCTTCCTGGAATACCCTGCTGGTGTCCTGTCATTTTGGAAAGGAGCTTTCTCGTAGGATTCTATCCATTCCGCTCATCCCGGGTATTGCTACAGATGTCAGATTATGGCAAAGATCTTGCCTCTCTAGGGCCCTACTAAGGATCTTGTGAAGATCTTCAGGCCTCAGGCTCAGGGGTCGCGGGATGCTGCATGGATCTGGAAGCTTTCTATTCTCCCTAGGGTAAGCTCTTTATCTGGAAGCTTCTATGGGAATGGCTTTCCACTTGTGCCATGCTTGCGAGGAGGGGATGGTCTATCTGGCCCAGCTGTCCGTTGTGTGGTCTGGAGGCGGAGTCAACTGATCATGTCATCTTCTCTTGTCCCAGAGTGGGACGGATATGGCTGTCAGTGGGCTACTATTGTAGAGCGGATCATATGGGCTCGTGGTGTTTTTCTTCTTAGATGACCTCCGTAAAGCCTCTCAGTTTAAAAGTGCTCTTTGGGCTTCTACGGCTTATCAGATCTGGTTGTCTAGGAACCAGGCTATCTTTTCTGACGACAGTACATCTTTTCACAGGATCATGCGGAATATCAGATCCTTGACGACGGACTATGCCCGGGGCTTCCACTTAGGTGATTCTGACTCCTCTGGCTTCTGGGGCTCCCCTGCTGCTTCGGCAGCGAACCGGCATACGATTTTCATTTCTTGGAAGCCCCCTTCAGGGTTTGTCAAAATCAACTTTGATGGAAGTGTCCATGGTAGATTAGCTGGCTCTGGGTTTTTCATTCGTGGGCCAGAGGGTGATCTTCTGGGGGCCAGTGGTTTTGGCAGTTTGGACTCCTCTGTCCCTATGGCTGAGCTGTATGCTGCTTGGGCGGGCATCTCCTATGCTTTTCGTATTCTCCATGTTTCTTATCTCATTATTGAGGGTGATTCTATGACTGTTATCCGGTGGATGCGGAAGAATAATAGCTTTCAAGCTCCTACCAATCCGCTCCTATATGATATATGGATGACTTTGAGGGAGGCCCAGGGAGTCTAAATTTGCCACATCTATCGTGAATCTAACTCGGCGGCCGACTGGGTGTCTTCGTCGATGGCTTATCATTCTGGTTTTTGGAGGTGGAGGCAGGGTGATCCATGCCCTTTGGTTCTTCAGCAAATTTTGTACTCTGACAAATTTGGGTTGACTCGTATGCATGTTGTATGATCACCTGTTTGTACCAAAAAAAAAAAAGAGCTATATGAGACAACTGTTAACCATCTGCAGTCTTTCAAAGTATTGATAGAATGTTTTTTCTTTATATATAGATTTAATTCATATATAATGTAGGCTACAAGGGATTATTAATAAAAGGGACACTGATCTAATAAAGGGACTGGTGCAACAAAAGGGGCATATTCGAAGTTTTGGAGATAGCATTCTATCAAACCAGAAAATAAAGGAAGAATGAGAAGGATTGCCCCCAAAAAGATTTTCCCTTGCTTAGAGTTGGTGCTTGGTTTGTTAAGAAGATGGAAGAGGAGGCCTCATCAAAGCTATGGTTTGAGTGCCCCACAATATAATTGATAATAAGAGCTAGGATTAAATTGCCCTTGACATGATTGATAAAATATAAGATTAGTAAGTGCATTATATGACCCCTTGAAGAAGTTATTCATGCATTGCATTGGTAACAAGGAGAATTACAGAATACTTAGACGTGAGGTTGGAAGAGATTTGTTAGGCATATGGCAACTCAAAGGAAGGGATTAATTGAATTTTTAAAAAAATTAAATTTAAAAAATTAAATACTTTAAAATAAGTAAATAATTTGAAAAAAAAAAGCATAAATATTAAATATTTCAAACTAAATTCAAATTCAAAACGGACGAGTAAGAACAATAAGATTCAATCATTAGTAAATAAAGAGTATAGATAAATAAATAAGATATAATGAATTTTATAGTGGTTTGGTACCTATTATTTACGTCCATTACTTAAGACTCTTTTAAAAATTTCTATAGTACCGATTCCCTTTCAACCAGGTGAGGATAAAACTCCTATGTTACTTCTTTTATATGTTAAGAAAAATCCTCACAATCTTCTTAACCTAAGGATGAATTTACTTTTTTTCTTTTTAACGAGTTAAGGATTGAAGTAAGTGCGACTGCAACCTTTACCTCAATGAATAATGGGATGAGAATTTTTATTTATTTTTAATAATAATTTTTTAATTAGATTAGATTTCAAACTATTTACGAATGTAATGTGGTTTTTGCAATATTTGCATCCACATAGATGGTGATGAAAAAAAAAATGTCACTTTAAGTGATAATTTTTATTTTTTAAAATTTATTTTTTAAAATTTTAGAAATAGATAAATCATCATAATATTAAATATCTTAATTTTTTAAAACATCAAAAAAAAATCGGATCAAAAATTAAAAAATAAGAGAAACACCGATCTAACCATCGATTTTACCAAATCATCAGCCTAACTAGCGATTTCATTCAAAGAAAAAGTCATGCACTAAAACTTGGGTTGATGTGGCTAATAAAGCCACATATAAGTTAAGGGCCGAAACTACTAATGGCAGAGTTGAAAGAATGCTGTCGAATCAAAATTCAACTCTGGCTCCAAGGCGGCCTCATCTCCGGACTCGGCCCCCGCTCCAAAGCAGCCTCATCTTTGGATTTGGCCTTGGCTTTCCAGGTGGCCTCAACTCTGACAAGACGAGGCTCACCAACTGCCTACGGCCCACGACCTAATAAGATCTGGCCCACCAACCGCCTACGGCCTATATATCTGATGGAACGAACCCTACTAATTATGATATTTTGCCCATAAAGTCATCATCCATTATGAGGCCCCAATCACTAGATCAGATGGGACAAATTCACTATTTTTGATATTCCATCCAAAAAGTCATCATCCATCATAAGGCTTCACGTGACTCATTCCATCGCTAGATGATAAGGAATATCCATAAAAAGAGTAAGAGGGATCCTTGATCAGGTATGAACACTCGAACACTCAGAGAGCTTCACAATTCTAACTATCTCTTTCGAGCATCCTCAAGCTCACAACTATGATTCTGATCATTGACTTGAGCGTCGAAGGGTCCCCGTTGAAATATTTGGTCCCCAAAACTTTTTGCAGGTCTCATCTTGGAGAGAAGCTTCATCTGCGACTCACAATGCTCTCACGAACGTTTGCATAAGGTGATCAGACATCAACAGATTGGCGCGCTAGATAGGGGCACACTAAAGGAAATATAGCTCTACAACACTAAGTTGCAAGCCCTCGCCCCCTCTAAGACAATGATGGTGGTGACACACGCTCAGGAGGCCTCCATCAGTTATGCTAGGGGGCATCCAAATCACGCTGAATAGTAAGAGGCCACCCTTCCTACTCCTCGTACATCGTCAGCTTTGGCTACTCCACCTAATCAACTGGCCACCCTCACCCAAGAATTCAAAACCTTGATTGCAGCAAGTCTAAGCCTTGATTGCAGCAGTTCATGAGCTGCAAAAGCAATACTCGATGGCCACTCAGCAGCAGCCCAGGCCTCCCACACCGTCTACGGTAGCTGCACCAGCTAGCCAACAATCTACCCACAAGAAATTTTCTCAAAGAGAGCTCATCGTCGTCATGTTTTACCTAGGCACCACCACCGTGAAGCTTTCAAGAGGCCGCGGTCCCTCGCTCGCCATTTGAGCAGTCCCTCTCCTAGGCGATGGCACGGAAAGGAGCCTAAATGGGGATACCACCATTGGCACCAATCCTTTCCCTACTCATCTTCTGAGTCATCGGGTGAGCATATCAATTATGAGATGGAGAGGTGCTTGGATGAACAACATCAACGGTTGAAGGAGCTCAGCTAGAGACTCAACAACCAGCCAGAGATAGACTACAACACTTGTCCATCCCTCACTCATCGTATTATGAAAGAGCCCGTTCCTTCTAGGTTTTACCTTTCTCAGTTAGATCCGTATGATGGCACCACGAATCCACTTGACTATCTTGAGAGCTACAACTAATATCCTTCTATGTATTGCTTTTTCTTTCACCCTACGGAAGGTTGCGCGTGCCTGATATTTTTGTCTACCTCCATGCAGCATCGACTCTTTTCGATGCTGGAGAAGACTTTCTTGGCGCGCTTCGATGCCTGTTGGAGGATTCCTTGGGTGGCAGACAATTTATTCTCCATCCGACAGAAGGAGGAAGAACCCCTAAAAGTTTTTGTGGCCCATTTTAAGATGGTCGCTCTGGAGGTTTATCACCTTGATGATGCTATGGCCATTTTGGCCCTGAAGCGGAGACTTTGCCCTTCCCGCTTCACCTACTCACTAGAAAAAAAGCCTTCCAGCTCTTATGCTGAGCTCCTAAGTCACGCGCAGAAATATATCCATGCCGACGAAGCTGACTTCATGTGGAGGGAACTGAAGGAAGCCCAATAAGAAGCCGGTCTGCATGGAGCCAAGCGAACCTCACCCTAAGAAGCTTGAGCCTCCGCGTTGACCAGATAATCAGCATCGAAGCTTCGCCCCTAGGGAAGACAACCTCATACCTCTCCTCGCTCTCAGGTCTCACATCCTCATGTAGATCGAGGGTGAGCCTTACCTTTGGCGCCCTTCTTCATTGAAGAAGGAGGCCACCCGTGATAGGAGCCGTTATTGTCCTTTCCACTGAGACTACAATCATGATACAGAAGATTGTCGCAACCTGAAGTGTGCCATTGAGGAGCTCATTCAGAGGAGCTACCTCGGGAGGTTTATCCAGAAAGGAGGACCTCTTGCTGTTTTGGAGCTAATGGGGCCTCCGCTTGCCCAGGCCAACGCCGACAACGCTCCGACGGAGAAGACAGTAGGCATGGTTTCTTGGGAGGCAACTTCTTCCTCTAAGAGATCGAGAGGGAATGAGAGCATAGAAAATGTAATCCCCTTTTCTAAAGGAGAGCTAGCGGGGGTAAATAACTTAACTAATGATAGCATTGTCATCTCCATGACAATCGCTAAACATTATGTAAAAAGAATTTTAGTTGATAGTGGGAGCTCAGCCAACATCCTTACCTACGATACTTTTCTTTGGATGAGTTTATCTTCTAACTTCCTCCAATCGGTGATAGTACCTTTGATCGGTTTCACAGAAGATTTTGTAAAAGTGGAAGGCGAAATTACCCTACTGATCATGGCAGAGATACCGCCATGTCCAAGCACGGTCCTAATGAGGTTCCTGATGGTCCGGATGCCATTGGCCTACAATGCCATACTCGGGCAACCTGGTCTAAACATCCTTGATGCAGTGATATCTACTAAATGCCTTCTCGTCAGATTCTCCATTAGTGAAGTGGTTGGCGAGATATGCGGGGAGCAAAATCCAGTGCAGCTATGCTACCATATGACTCCTAGCACCCAGGAGGCAATAATTCCATTGACCTCAGAGTTGCTCAACCCAGCGAGTCAGAAAAGAGAGGAGAGTCAGCTGAGCGCCTGCTGACCTTCCCACTGGGAGTTGACCCAGCGAAGACAGTGCAAATTGGCGAGCTTCTTTCCGTAGAGGCGAAGAACCAACCCCTTGCCTTCTTACGGGCAAACTCAAACATCTTCACCTGGTCAGCATCGGACATGCCTAGCATACCTTCGGAGATAATTACTCACAAGCTCAATATTGACCCAAGGTGTCGGCCCATCCATCAAAAGAAGAGAAGTTTTGCCTTCGAGCGAAAGAGAACCATTGATGAAGAAGTCAATAAACTACTTATTACCAGCCACATTCGGGAAGCAAACTATCCGGAGTGGCTGGCCAATGTAGTAATGGTGCAAGATGAATGGGAGCTGAAGGTTTGCATCGACTTTATCGACCTTAATAAAGTATGTCCAAAGACTTTCCGCTACCTCGGATTGACCAGTTGGTTGATTCCATATCTAGCCATGAACTCCTCAGCTTCATGGATGTCTTCTTCGGATATAATCAAATAAAGATAAACCCAGAGGACGAAGAGAATACCCCCTTCATCACTGAGAATGGCATTTACTGGTAATGCCCTTTGGCTTAAAAAATGTAGGGGCCACTTATTAGAGATTGATGAATAAGGTCTTCAAAGACCAAATTAGGCACAACATGGAAGTGTATGTGGATGACATGCTGACCAAGAGCATCCGTACTGCCGACCATGTTGTTGATCTGAAAGAAACTTTCAATAATCTTTAACACTATTAAATGAAGCTCAATCTCGCAAGTATGCATTTGGGGTCACCGCTGGAAAGTTCTTGGGCTTTCTGGTAACCTAGTGGAGGATTAAAGCAAATTCAAAGAAGATTCAGGCCATTCTTGATATGAGGCAACCAACCAATAAGAAGGAGATGCACTACCCACGGGGAGAGTGGCCGCTCTAAGCCATTTCTTGTCGAAATCGGCTAAGAGATGTTTACCTTTCTTCAAAGCTCTGCACAAGGTAACGGCTTCGAGTGGAT
The DNA here is from genome assembly GCA_900491605.1 of Calamus simplicifolius. NCBI lineage: Eukaryota > Viridiplantae > Streptophyta > Magnoliopsida > Arecales > Arecaceae > Calamus > Calamus simplicifolius. The sequence goes on along the minus strand of UESW01004357.1, from coordinate 547,052 downwards.
GAAGGATTGCCAGAAAGCCTTTGGACAACTAAAAGAGTTCATATCCATCCCACCGTTGCTGTCAAAGCCGAGGGAGGAAGAGAGCCTTTTTCTTTACCTTGCCGCCTTCCCAGAAGCAGTCAGCTCCGTTCTTGTGCGCCTCGACTTCGATGGAGCGCAGAAGACCATCTACTACACTAGCAAAGTACTTCATGATGGAAAGGTGAGGTACTCCAAAATCAAAAAAATTATTTTACTCTAATCATCTCCGCTCAGCGTCTTAGGCCATAATTTTAAGCCCATCCGATCGTGATGCTCACGGATCAATCCCTCAAAGCTATCCTAGCTCATCCTGATACTTCCAATCGATTGGCTAAATGGACAATCAAATCAAGAGAATTTGACCTTTCGTTCCAGTCAAGATCGGCCTTGAAGTTTAGATGTTGCCATATTTTCTGATCGAGTGCACACGGACTGAGGAACATCGCGAAAAACCCCAATGATATGTTCAAACACTAAGCCCAAGAGGATAATGGAGACTTGAGTTCTCCATGTAGACGGCGCCTTCAACTCCCAAGGGAGCGGAGTGGGTCTCATTCTTGCGAGCCTGGAAGGCACGGTGTTGGAATACGCCATTCGTTTCCTATTCAAGGCCACAAATAATCAAGCCAAGTATGAAACCCTATTGGTCGAAAGAAAGCACGCGTGGGAGCTTGGAGTAAAGCGCCTCAGAGCCTTCACCGACTCCCAACTCATCTTCAGATAAATCACTAGAGATATGAAACTCGAGACCCTACTATGTCTCGATATCTGAATGAGGTCAGATCACAAACCTCTTCATTGACCCATTTCAGCATCAACTCATTCCCAGGGACAAAAATGCCAGAGCTGACGCCCTATCGCGGCTAGCCATTTCGGTGGATAACACCCTAAGAAGAATGTATGTCGAGCATCTGAAACACCGAGCATTGACATAACGAAAGAGGTCCTACTAGTCACACAGGAGTCAACATAGATGGATGCCTACATCCGCTACCTCACCGATGACACTCTTCCTACTGATCGCATGGAAGCCAAGTTGCTCAAATGGAGGGCTTGCAACTTCGTGCTACTGAATGGGCAACTATATAAGAGGTCCTTCTCTTATCCCCTCCTTAAATATGTTGATCCTATAGATGTCGATTACATCCTCAGAGAGATCCATAAAGGCATATGCGGAAACACCTGGGGGGCAGATCACTGATGTACAAAGCTCTCTGCTAGGGGTATTAATGGCTCATTATGCAAGAAGTTGCTGTTGAGCTAGTCCGAAAGTGCGATAGCTGTTAGTGATATGCCAATGTCCAGCGACAGCCAACCTCTCAACTGAGTCTGCTCTTGACCCTGTGGCCCTTCGCTCAGTAGGGGATGAATATCCTTAGACCATTTCCTTCAACTTTGGGTCAATGGAGGTTCCTGCTCATTGCCATCGACTACTTCACCAAATGGGTCAAGATCGAGGCGTTAGCCAAAATTACCGAGAGCAAGGTAAAGTCCTTCTTCTAGAAGTCCATCATCTGCCACTTTGGACTTTCCCACACCATCATCACCAATAATGGCCGGCAATTCGACAATACTATATTCAAGACATTCTGCACCGAGCTGAACATCTGTCATCGATTCACTTCCGTCGGCCATCCAGAGTCCAATGGAGAAGCCAAGGTCATGAATCAAACCATCATTCAGGACTCAGAATCTAGTTGAATGAATTCAAGGGTATATGGGTAAAGGAGCTTCCGAGCGTGCTATGGGTGTATCATACAATCCTAAGGATCCCCATAGGAGAAACTCCCTTCAGCCTCGTCTTCGAATTAGAAGCACTCATCCCTATGGAGATCGGCCTTCCGAGCCCTCGAGTGGAGCAATATAATAAAGAAGATAATCCCACTCAATTGAGAGCCAGCCTTGATTTCATCGATGAGGCGCGCGACCGGGCGGGGCTCAAAATGGCCGCATTTCGCCAGTGAACAGCAAAATATTACAACGCGAGTCCATCCCAAGACATTTTGCCCTAAAGACTTAATCCTTAGAAGGGATGAAGTATCCAAGCCAACAGAGGGAGGCAAGCTATCTCCAAACTAGAAGGAGCCCTATCGGGTCACTGAAGGACTTCATCGAGGAGCATACCGGATTGAAGGACTCAATGGACGACCAATTCTCCACACCTGAAATGCGACAATCTTCGCCGATATTATCAGTAATGTATGCCTTCAACTGATAAAAATAAGATGAGCTTCAAATACTGCCTTCTCATCTGACTTGAAAGTTCAAAACCCCTAGGCCGACCGAAGAAACCCCCGAGGCAGTTCCAAAAGGTTCTCGATGGTCTTGCAACTATCAAGTCATCCCTAGGCGGCCAAAGAAACCTCCAAGACATTTAAGACCTTCGATGGTTCCGGTGACTCTAGAGTCAACCCTCGGGCCGACCGAAGAAACCTCTGAGGCAGTTCCAAAAGGCTCTCAATGGTCTTGCGACTATCAGTCACCCCCAGGCTGACCGAAAAAACCCTTGAGGCAGTTAAAGACCTTTTATGGTTTTGATGACTCTCGAGTCAACCCTCGGGCCAGCCAAAGAAACCCTTGAGGCAGTTCCAAAAGGCTCTCGATGGTCTTGCAACTATCAGGTCACCCCCGGCTGACTGAAAAAACCCCGAGGTGGTTCAAGACCTTTGATAGTTCCAGGACTCTCGAGTCAACCCCCGGGCTAGCCGAAGAAACCCTAGAGGCGGTTTCAAAAGGCTCTCAATTGTCTTGCGACTATCAGGTCACCCCCAGGTCGACGAAGAAACCTACTAAGGTAGTTCAAGACCTTCAATGGTTCTGGCGACTCTCGAGTCAACCCTCGGGCCGACCGAAGAAACCTCCAAGGTGGTTTCAAAAGGCTCTTGACGGTCTTACGACTATCAGGTCACCCCCAGACTGGCCGAAGAAACCCCCGAGGCAATTCAAGACCTTCGATGGCATTGGCGACTCTCGAGTCAACCCCTGGGCCCACCGAAAAAACCCCTAAGCGGTTCCAAAAGGCTCTTAACGGTCTTGCGACTATTAGGTCACCCCCGGGCTGGCTAAAGAAACCCCCTGAGGTGGTTCAAGTCCTTCGATGGTTCTGGTGACTCTTGAGTCAACCCCTAGGCTGACCGAAAAAACCCCCGAGGTGATCTTTCAGGTCACCTCAAGCCGGCTAAAGAAACCACCGAGGCGGTCTCAAAAAGTTTTAAAGTTTGGCTCAATGGTTCATGGCCGACATCGGCACCCTAAGATCACTCCGGTAAACACCTAAGGGGCAAAAGTTGGCTCATCCATCTCTAAAAAGTCTATGCAAGCCTCAGTCAGGCTGCTAACTCCCGAAATGAGTCAAGGAGGATGGAACAAGCCCTATCAAGCCTAAAGGCTGAGGCCAAGATGTGATTACAAAAAGACGATGGTACTTTAAAAGCTAAGTACACTATACTTAGATAAAATATTTCTTTCATTGATATTTATAAACGTCATACAAGGAAGCCGACTTGAGTCGGATTACATCAAAACAAAAAAGAAAAACACAAAAGCCTATGGCTTGGTGGGCCCCGATCTATCCTTGGTGCCATCCCTCTCTGCCTCCTCACCTTCCTTAGGATCTTAGGCTAAAAGTCGTCAAGTCCGGCAATCTTGATGACCCGAGAGATCTTGTCCTTGCAATATTCAAAGCCTTTGAGTAGGCATCGATGGCCGCCTCACTCATTTCTTCAACAGAATCAGTGGAGCCCTTGTAGTGCTCCACCACTTCCCGAGCCTGGGCCTCGGCGGTAGTCATCTTCTCCCAGGTGGCTCGGACATCTGCCTCTGCAACAACCATTTTCTCTCAGCGGCCCGGGCCTCCACCTACACCTTTTTGGCCTGCTCCTGACGTCGCCCAACTTGAGAAGAACATCCTCGAGCTTCTCTTCAGTTGGCCTCAACCTCGTCATGGCCTTCCCCAGTTTAGCCTCGGTGATCCTGGCCTTCTTCTCAGCCTCCTCCAACTGCGCTTCTCAACCATGGTTCTCCTCCCAAGCGGCTCAAAGCTCGCCGGCCGCTGTCACCTTCTGGGCCTGAACTTCGGCCAACTCTTGGCCAAGCTTTGGCGGTTCGAAAGCAGGCATCCCGAAGGACGAAGATGCCATTTGTCGTCTGCAAGAATCAATTGGTTAAGGCCTGATCCAAGCCAATGCAAAAAGAGATAATACAAAAATACTTACCTAAAGCACGATAGTATACAAGATATCGAGGGTGTTGATGATTGGTCGACGGTGAAATCCTCTTGAAAATGTGAGAGGAAAAAGTGGTCCAGCAAGCGAGCTGCCAACTGACCACTGTTCACCGCGACAGCCTCGACAGCGGTGCCCTGGGTTGGGCCCTTGTGGCAGTGGCAGGGGCGGGCTCTCCATCGGACGCCAGCTGGGCTGCCGGCGTTGCCTCGCCTTCAACCTTGACCATCGCCGGTGCCTCGCCCCCAGCCTCCTCCCTCGGCCAACAGTGGTTGTGGGCTCGTCCCTCGGTCCTACCGGAGCCAACTAGCTGTCCCTCGCTGGCTCCACCTCAACCCCAATAGAAGAATCCCTTCCTATTGGCGCCTCGGTCGGAGGACTCTCTCTTCTTGGCTCCCCCACGGGGCCGGCCTTTTGAATGCTGACCTCACCACGTCACCAGTGGCCTCCCTCCTCCTCCGGGCGCCCACTCTCAGCTGCTTGGACGAAAACCTCATTGCTTCATAAGAAATCGAAGGTCAAAAAAAAATGCTCACTGGGCGTCAATGCTGGCGACGTCGGTGCTACGCCGGCCTCATGGAGGTTACTTTCGGACATCAACTCTGGCAGGATGGAATTAGGGAAGACACCAATAAATCAAAAATCTCCCGGTCTCTCTCATCTAAGGCCGAGTTCCTATTCGGGCTAATATCGGGACTCCCCCAGCTCATCCTCACTCCGTTCATATGTGCATAGAAGAAACGGGATTTCCATCCCTTGATTTTTGAGGGCAGGTCAAGTTTAAGATCCTTTTAGGTCTGGAGGCGAAGATCCGCCACCCAGCTTCGTTATGATGGCAGAGTTTATACAAATCCCGGAACAGAGAAACTCGGACAAAAGACCATGAAAATGACATAGTACGATAAAGGCGCAGGTGATCCGAATGGAGTTCGGAGTCAACTGCACCGGGACAAGGTCATATCTATCTAAAAGATTGAGAATGAATGGGTGAAAAGGAAGACGAAGCCCACTCTTATAAAATTTCTTGTACAGGGCAACTCCACCAGACTAGCTAGAGGTCACATTGTTGTTGGGCTTGGGAATAGATAGACAGATACTGTCAGGGACCCTATACCTAGCCCTAAGGTCCTTTATTTCCTCGAAGGACATGGCGTAGGCAATCTCCTCTAGACCTGCCGAACTAGAAGTGGCGGTCGGAGGAGGCGCCGGATAGACTAAGGGTGATGGAGAAGCCCTAGGTGGCGCCTGGGTCACGGTCGCTAGGCGATCGCGGATGGAGATACCACCAGCTGCTCGAAGCCATGCCCAGAGGATTTCATCCTCGAAAGGCTCAACCATGGGTTTCTTACCTTTCCTACTGGTATGAGGGTCCATGAGGAAGAAAGCAAAGAACAAGAAGGCAAGAAAGACTGACTTGGATTTAGAAAGAAAGAGCAGAAGGCTCGAGACTCAGAGGGCGAAAATAGCATAAAAAGAGTACCAAAGGCGTGAAAGGCTCAAAGGGACAGATGGGATGATCTTTATACGCAATTTTTGAAATGTCTCGCCCGATGCAAATGCCACTGGACACCCGCGAGTGGGGGTGACGTCCAGCTATTAAAGGACTCTTCACTGCGCGATACAATGTCTCAATAACATCCGGGAGGACGTGATTCACGGTAATGATGGGACATTGGTGATGGTGATCCAATAATGCGCCCCACCTTTTTCATCAATCAAGAAGCATTTTCTCGATCTCTCCATGGGCGACGTTACTTTTTGTACCATCCTTAAATGATGAAGGACTTCAAAGAGACCCTGCCTCTGAGGGGCCCATGTTTGCCCCGATGATTAATGGTACACAAAGCTCAATAATGGTGAGAGACTTTACGCTCATTTCGCTTAACGGGCATTAAACATGTGACCATTAAAGCTCAGAAGGGGGGGGGCATCTGACGTGCTGATAAAGCCATGTGTAAGTTGACGCCAAAACTAGGAAGTTGAAAGGATGCTGCCGCTGGCTCCAAGGCGGCCTCATCTTCGGATTCAGCCCCGGCTCCAAGGCGGCCTCATCTTCAAATTTGACCTCGACTTTTCAAGCGGCCTCATCTTCGGATTCGGCCCCGACTTTCCAAGCGGCCCCAACTCTGACAAGATGGGGCCCACCAACTGCCTGCGGCCTACGTGCTGATAAGACCTGACCCACCAACCGTCTACAGCCTGCATGTCTGATGGGACGAATCCTACTAATTCTAACATTTCACCTATGAAATCATCATCCATCATGAGGCCCCAATCACTCGGATCAGATGGGACAAACCTCACTAGTTCTGACTTTTGCCCAAAAAGTCATCATCCATCATGAGGCTTCACGTAACTCATTTCATCGCTAGATGACAAGAAATATTCATAAAATGGGTAAGAGGGACCTCTGATCAGGTATGAACACTCGAGCACTCAGATAGCTTCACAATTCTAACTCTCTCTATCGAGCTTCCTCAAGCTCACGGCTGTGATTCTGATCATTGATTTGAGCGTTGAAGGGTTACTGAATATCCAATCTTGAGACTTCTTACAAGTTTTGTCTTGAAGAGTAGCTTCATTTGCGACTCATAACGATCTCACAAACGTTTGCATAAGGTGATCAGACACGAACAGGGGTGGTTTCCAGAACTTGGCTCATATAGTGCAACATCAATAAAAACTAACATACGAGTCAGCCGATGAGACATCGATGGATATTTCAGCCAATATATTAAATTAGATCGATTTACATCATCAGTCAATATAATAATAACAGAAACATACGCGATGTAAATTGGTGGCCGGCCCCGTGCCAAGCTCGGCTAAGACTCTGCAACGTTAATAAACCGGCATACGAGAGTCGATTGGATATCAATGGCTATTTCCGCCAACATATTAAATTAGATCGGTTTATACCAGTCAATATAATAACAACAGAAACATAATTTAAAGCAAAGCCGGTCCCTATCCAACACCGATTCAAATGGATATTCCACCGTCCAATGGACCATGGCCGAAATAAAAAAAATCTTGAACTTAAAAACAGAGGCAGGGTTCGGTGTGAATACTGCCATGATTTGTTGCGAAGGGAAAAAAGCTAACAATCTAGTCAAGTCGTTCGACAAGGAATTCGCAACCAGCTTTCTTCTACGACAAGAAAGTTGAAATCGTGGGCGTAAAGAAGTTGAGACTTTGAAAACTGCTATATATACTTTTCTCCCCTCCTTTTATTCTAAAAAGAAGCACCTGATGAACAGATTGATTGCTTCCAACTTATACGAGTATACGAATGACCAGTTCATACAGAGTCATATAGAAGAAAGGCTCCTTGCAAAGGCCCATGCTGAATCATCTGAAACGTTGGGAAAAGGTTTTTTGCTGAAAAAATAAAATAAAAAATGCAATGCTACAACCGATGTGAGAACAGAAAATTGCACTTCCAGTTCCAAGCATGTGTTTTTGCCTCCAATCTAACTAACATTGGTAGAATCCCTTTACTCCAAGGTCCTGCTTCATACGCTCTTCTTTTACTCATCCCTTGACGATATAGAGCTGAACCAAGTGGGGAGTCATAATCTAAACAAGTGGTATATTTATACTGGGACATGGATGCGTCCTATACTAGTTGGATGGTTGGAGTGGGTTTCTCCCATGAAGGACTCCCATGGTGCCAACACAAGCATGAGACATCGCATCTTAGATTATCACCAGCCACTTGCTTGCGTTCTCCAAGAAAATATAGCCATCGTAAACTGAACTTTCTGTACCGGTTTGATGCACTGGATTAGAAGAGGTATACAATTTTTTTT